>JASSUY010032441.1:0-22021 GCA_032466535.1 Forpus xanthops | reverse complement strand
CAGGGAGATTGGATGAGATGACCTCCAGAGGACCCGGCCAGCCTCTGCTATTCTGGCTGATTGGGCGTGATGATGGCCAAATTCACCAGAATGGACAAATGTGATAAAAAGAGCTGATGCCACCTTTACGTGAACATGTGTGACCATGTTGTGTACCTGCAATTCCCAGTAAAGTGCAGCCACATTGCAGCAGATAATAAATGCCAGATGCTAAAATATATTTTTTTTTAAATGAACATGAGAGATGCAGTGTATTGTAACTAAAAGCATGTGAAAGCCTTTCACAATGATACCGTAAATATTTCTTGTTACAGGATGAACACTATTTTTTTGCTGACACTACTGATAGCAGAATCAGGAGGCAGTAATAAATACAATTTGAAAGAGCTGAAAAGGAGAACAGCAAAAATAAGTGCTCTGAGGTTTCTGGATGTTTTACCTACTGGTGGTTATATGTAAAGAATTGTATGACTAATATATTCAGCAAGTGACAAGTAATACAGGGTAAAGTGCTCAGTTTCATCATGGGTTGAACTCCATGCCCACAGAATGCAATAGCCAAACTCTCATGGGCTTTAGAGCAAGCCTCAAATAAGACAATTTGATTAGAGTAGTTAGACCAGTGTAACAGCAATTTTGTGTGAACTTTGTCTTGTGCTGTGTTTTTAGCACATTCAGAGTGATTATAATATAATGACCAACACACTATATGCCTTCAGTCTAATAAACTCAGTGCATACCAGTTTTAATTAACTAAAAAGGCCTCTTGCAATTCTTTTAAATATTAGTGGATATTTGAATCTCCTTTTTTTCATTCATGCAATACTTAATGTTTATCACCTTAAAAACTAATGCTCTCTCTGAGATAAAATGACAAGGCAAATTGCAGATGTGATGCAATGGAAAGTTTCTTGTCTTCAGTGTAGCTGCTCAGGGTACATACAATTCCCAGCCATTCAATCCCAGCAGAACAAGGAGAAAATTCTGCAGTTATACCCAGTGTAATGACCACACGTTTGTGACTGACTGTCAGAGGGCAAAAAAAACCCATCAACTGATAATGGTCATTAAAAATTGCAGTGATAGAGGGCTACACTCTGTCAGGGTGCTCTGGCCTGGCTGGGCACTCTGTTGGCAGCACTGCTATGAAGTGGCCTAATGTGCTCCAGTCTCCAGGAATCATTCCAGTAATGAAACACCACACTGCTGTGTGCCCGAGCGCTCCCTTTGCTCCTTGTTTCTGCACGCCGAGAGGAGGGATATCTCACCTCCTTCTCAGAGCAACCACTCGAGCTGGCAAACACGGCTCCAGCACAACGGTTCTGACAAGTATTTCTAATAAGCCATTGCAGCTGCTCCAACTCATTCTTTGCTTTTGAATATCAGATTTTGCATTTAGTATTTTCTTTTATGATTTCATCTATTATACTAGCTAGATTCCTCACATATTCACTCCAAATAGCAACAACAAATGATACAGCCATTAACAGAATTGTATTACGTTTCTACTAACTGGAATATTTTTCCACAATTTGGGCTACATAAAGTGGAATAAAGAGATAGTCCTCTACTCCTTGCTGGTCTTGTATCTTCTCTATAGAGGGCAGAAGTCTTTCACTCCAGCATGCTGTCCTCAAAGTTCATGCTATTTGGAGGCTAAGCTGTGGGTGACAAACTGCAAAGCTGACAGGAAAACGTTCAAGGTTGATACATAAAACAAGTGGCTCTGCTTGTGCTCTGTCATCACTGCTTCCTAGAGAATAACACTGCCTCGGTCTGTGCAATGCTCCTTAAGAGTTCCTGCAGCTCCCATGGGGAATAGAGCAGGTTTCTTTAGCGTTAACTGTGAATCTGAGAACTGCACTTTCCTAAGACGAATTCAGAAGAATAATTAATTTTTTTTCCAAAGTAATGAAAGATAAAAAAGTTTGTGTAACCTGTTCCTGAATTGAACAAAGCTCACAGAAAAGTGATGCTCCCTTTGATGGGCATTTTTCTCGCTCACCAACGAAATGAAAACATTCTCTATTCACCACTTTCTCTGCAGATTTTGCTGCAAGCACCAACAATTTTACACCAAGAAGACCCAAAGGAATTTTCCACTAAAGCAGAAGCCTGCACCCCATGAGCAGGTGAAAATGTGATGGAGAAAGGTGCGCTGCCTCTGCCTTAGCTACAAGCTTAACCCATGCTAGCCTTCACTTAATATACAGTATTTTGTTTTATTGCCAAATTCCTGTGGATTTTGTAGTTGAACATTATTCTTGTGAGAAAGTTATTATTTGGCATTCATGTACATAATGATAGGCTAATGAAGCTTTTTAACAAAAGTCAGAATTCATCTTGTCTGCAGCATGCTGCAAAAAGTACAGGTAATAGAAAGGGGTGTTTAAAACATCTCTATTTCATTATCTCATTTATTATGTTGTAGGTTGGCAACTAATTAGTGTAGATATTTGAAGTTACAGATTGAGAGAAACTAAATTAGTGCACTGTAATTAATCATGGAAAACTTTTGTTCAGCAGCTAATCTTCCATTAGCTACTTCTTCACTTGTTGATACTCGAATCTTTGAGATTTTTGGTGCTTTATTTAACATCATAGCTTATTAATATGAGATTTGGTGAAGAATTTGCCACCTCTGGAATGACGTTCTCAGAAAGATTTGGAATAGAAATCCTCTGGTATTACGCTTTAACAAAAAAGTGGCAGATATAAACCACCAACATCAGCGTGCTAGCAGTCCATTAGAGAACAATGCCTCAGGATATCAGATGTTCTTTTCATTTATTCCCTTCCCTCCAGTTATTCTCCTATGCTTTCAGAAGATCCACCTACTTAGTACACAGCCACAGCTATAAGAGTGATGGAAGAAAGTACTGATCCAGACCAAGACCAAGAGTCTTGCTGTCCTCATTAGAAATCTATAGCAGAAATACTGCAAGGGTGAAACTTAGTGGCATTTTGTGTGTGTTCTTGAACTGTTCACATGTGCATAAGAGAGCAGGATAAGGTCTGCGTACTGGATCTGATTTAATACAGTTTAAACGCTTCATCTTACTTTACTCCTGGAGTCAGTGTGTTGTTCCCATCCTTTCATTTACTTAGACAAATTATCTCTGAGAACAAGAAATATCTGGCAAGATTTCAGAAGTGAAAAGCAATTATCCCATAACAAAGTCCGGTAGCATTATCCTGTTATGATTTTCTCTTGAGGAGCAGAAGTGACAGGATTCTGGGTCTATGTTATTTCACAGGCGTAACCTATCCTTGGATAAAAATACAAAGCCACTTTTAAGAAGCACTTGCACATACTTTAGTGTGTGCTTGTATTCTGCCTCAGATCATTTCAACAGTCTTGCTTTTGATAGCTCCAGGAATGTAGGAAGCTGTGAAAGACTTTGAATGCTTCCTAGAACCTTCCTGACAGCAGCCCCTCTGCCTCAAAGAGATTTCCTCCTTGCTATGGTTACAGGTTGGGCTGGTCAGTTTTTTGCTTTACGCTTTTGCAGGTTTATCACGTAACTGTAGTTTTAAGGAAGCTCTTATCACATAGCTGTACTCTAAGGAAGCTCTGATCACAAATTCCTTTGGAAATAGATGGCAAGCGCAATTGATGAGCTAGAGGCTGCTGTGTGAAAGAAGGGGTAATATCCTTTATTAGGCCAACCAGCATTGTTAACTTTTTGGTAGTTCAGGCTCTGAAAGACAGAGTTGTATATCCACACACTTGTCAGCTTTCTCAACTGATGCTTGCTGGTCTACTTGAAAATACTATTTCAGAAACAGGCCTTACCTTGCCCATTTTCACAGCTAATGTACTTACAAAAAAGGTATTACATTCTGAAACTAAATATGTAATGCTTGATCTGCATGGGTTTTAATTTATAGGATTTTATCTAGTCATATGGTTTCCAACTGTGCCATTTGACATATGAATAAAATATCTGAGCTCTCCTCTAGAGGAGCCAGCTAAACAGGAGGGTATGCTATTGACCAGTCACATGGAAACAGGTTAGTCCATTTTGGTTTACCGTAACGTGGCATTGCTCAGAAAATAACTAGTTTTAAAATAGTACCTTTTGTTGGGGTAACATATTGGTAAACATTTTTAAATCTCTAGTTTTTATTTGATTTCACCATGTGTGTGCGTCCTCTGGTGTAATTTGACACAAATGTAACCCATATCCATAAGCTGGCTATGTGTTTATGTTAGAAACTTACTTGAAATTCATGCTTTAGCAGCCATTTATATAGTTTTATTTACAATGTCATCCAGCTCTGACATCATCACATGACTCCAATTTATTACACGCATTAATGAAGAACAAATAGGCAAGGGCTAAACACAGAAAACACCATTTAAGGAATAACAAACCATAGACTGACAGAGTAGCAGTAACATATGCATAGCAAATACTTTCTTTTAACCAAAATCCACTTTATAGGGTGTTGCAATTAGTAGGAAAGAAAAGCTATTGGACAGATTATCTGATGAAATAATATTTATGGTTCAGATATAATACCATTGAACATGTAAATTTGGTTTAGCAGATAAAAAGTACTTAGAAAGTAGAACCAATTTTCTTCATTTTATTTTAGTAAGGGGGTGGCATGTGGTCTGGTAAGTATCTGAAAGGGTTTTTTTTTTCTACAAATACCATTATATTTGGATTAATTTTAATAAAAAGGAGGAAATGTCATACAAATCACAACTGTGATCTGGTGAATAGCTTCAGGTATCTTTTAGGATTTTCTTTTGAAAATTTAATAATGAAGAAAAGCTGTTAAAATTCAACACCCAAATTATTTGTGAGAGCAGAAGGATATACATACTATAAACACAAGATTTTCCCTGCTATATATTGTGATGGATTTTTAATTGCATTTTGTTTTTATCCAAAATAAAGACTTGATATTACAAGTTTGTGACACATAGATATGTATATATATAAACTGGCACCAGTTTTACATATGTATGTATAAAATAAATGCACAAACATGGAAAAGAGACTCTACTAGGCTGTTACACTTTATGGTTAGTGCTTCTCAGTATTTATGTAATAATTTACTACTTATTTTCTTAATGATGCTTCAAAACAAAAAGCCAGCCGCATCATTTTTTGAAGTACAAAAGAAATGTCTGTATGACAGAATCAGGAGTCAGAATCAGACACGGGTGAGCTCAGAACTGTGGTCACATTGTATTACACTGTGTGGTTTCTTTGTAAAAAAATCTGGAATCTGTTTGATTTGCATGGAGATCATCTGTAAATCATTAGGAGTCAGCACATTAATGGACTTTGTCTTACCAAAACTCCCAGTGGTATCACCAGTACATCTCTAGTGAGTTATGATGTGAAAGTTAACACGTAGAGAAGTGCCAGTATTGGGTGCAATTCTCCAGAAAAGAAAACCCATTTCTTTGGGTGTTACAGTGAGAACACCTGGGACTTTCCCTGTCCCAGCTTTCTTTGTTGCTACAGAGCTGTGCTGGTAATAACAGCAGTGGGAAACAGTGAACAAAACAATTCACTTTCTGCTTCCCGTTTAGGAAATTGATATATTTGTTCTCCTCATTAGGTCTTCATCTCACCATGAAATTAAAAACATGAAAGTCAAAATTCTACTTAAACACATTTTTTCTGACACGATTCAGGGACAAATACCATGAATAATCATGCGGAGGTATTATTACTGTGTATGGTCTCTTATAAATAAATCAATAGTAGTACATGAAATACAGACTTCCAGCAGGAGTAGGTTTTCACGTAATCACAGGCTTAAGGCCAAAGGGGACCATTAGATTGTGTAACCTGACCTTCTCTATAGGATATCGTATAATTTCATCCATTTACTCTATACTGAGTCCAATAACTTCTGTTTGACTAGCATCTCTCTCCTATATTTGCCTTTATATTGAGTTTCTTGGCCAAAAATCCTTTACCATTTTTGTCAGGTCTACCATCGCCTAAAAGAACAACTGAGGATTTCTTCTACTATATTAGAAACCTGTCACTGGGATCATGATGCAAAGTATCTTTAGATGACAGTGATTACCCTGGAGTCTTCAGTTTTGCATGATTAGTAATGTTTGTGTTGGGCTTTGGGATTCTTTTCAGTGAAATATGCATCAAAATTATACCTCTCCCTGTCCTATTTTGTTACTTATAGGTTTTTGTTAAAAAGTTTTAATATGTTTTTAAGAAACAGGTTACATTAGTAAAAAGCCAACGTTCATGCCATATTCAGAAGAAACACTACAAACTATAAATGCATTCTAACACCATTCTGACCCTCTCAGTCCTTTTCTATCCTATATAATCTGTAACATCTGATATGTTCCTGCTAGCACTGCAGCACAGCTGATTATAGAAGGATTTTTAAACAGGAAATGGAGATTTGGGGAAACACGTTTGAACTGTGTGGTGGTTGTTCCCAAGGTGGACATTGCCAGCATTCTTCAGCCTCCCACATGTGAACCGGCACACTGAAATAATGGTACTGTATTGAAATCATCCTTCTCCTCTAGGCTGTTAGAGATTTGCAGTACCAGAATTAGTTGTCTGTTTGTAGTCAACTATTTTTTAACAGATAGTTGAAGACATGCTTTGCTTTACATCATGAATTATTCTTCCTGCTATCTAGGAGATTTTTTAGGCTAACCAAAAAATATCTTGGATCATCCATACATAAAACTACTTTAAAGTATTCTTGTAAATTTGATTCCTGTAATATGTTCCTTAAAGTATTCCTGATCTTCCTTGTAAAAACAAACAAAAAAAACCGAAGTGAAGAGCAGATACGCCTCCTGTAGATCTCCTTGAACCTGATGAGTGGAGACTTTTATCTCGCTGGCTATCTCAGAGTTCTAAGAGGAATCATACAAAGGTTGGGAATGCTCAAAAATACAGTTGCATCATTTAAATTAGGAGCCTTATTCTTTTCCTCACAGTGTAACTTATGTTCCTGTAGATAATTAAGTTTGACAGTGCAAATACCCATGTTGAGGCCATTTCTGAAAGCATTGTGACAGTACCCAGACCCAGGGGTAGGAACTCCACTGAAAGCACAATGTGAAGTCTGTGAACTAGCACTTAAGCTAAATTCCTTATACCTTGGTTCAACAGTTGTTTATTTTCAACAGCAATAAGGAAAGCAAAGTTAAATTCTCGAGCAGAAGGAGGAAGGTTTTATCTTCATAGGTCAGCATATGAGATTTAACCATCTTGCAAAATGAACTGGGGGGGAGATGACAGTTCCTGAACACTTCGCATGCCTGCCATTGCTTCTCACATTTTGTTGTTACTTATGTCAAGGTGATCATACCTTTTTAGCAAGCCTGCTGCTTTCAGATAGTTTTAATAAATTCACAGTACAAAGTACCTGAAGTACAGAGATTTTTATAATGAGCAAAGAAAATGAGAGATATTTTATTAGACTCTGTAACTACCACTTGCCAATTACTTTTAATTGGTGAAATAACAAATTGCTACTTTATCTCTTTAAGCTTTTGACCTAATAACTGCACTGTTTTCATGAAATATCTCCTTTGGTTGTAGCTAGTGGCTTTATCAGCGGGTTTGTTCACAAACTTATAAATTACTCCATGGTATTAGTTCATAGAATCATTGAATAGTTTTGAGTTAGAAGGGACCTTTAAAGGTCATCTAGCCCATCCTCCTTCCAATGAGCAGGCTCACCTTCCACTAGATCAAACTAGTTATTAGTTAATACTTTCCTAGCAGTGTACTTATGAGTCTCTAGTAACATGCTGCCAGTTTTTTACAGCTTTTTGTGTGGCTTTTCAACTGAAGTAATCTTTTTCAACCAGCTCCTAAATAACTGCTCCCTTCCCACAGAAACACTGGCGTTATCGTGAACTGCAGAGCAGCGTTGGTCCTGTCTGTCGCCTCTCCTTCCCCTCCCTCCTTGCAACCCAGCCTTTGCCATGTACAAGCTCAGTAAGAAGAAAACAAATAAAACCGAACAAAAAGACCCCAACAAAATATGTCTGTACCATACCTCAGTGTAGTAATACTACTTGTAATGCTATTATTATCTTACCAGACAGTGGTGTCATTTCCATATAGATCTCCTTCTTGATGTTAAACTCCATCCAGGATGCGGAGCTTAACATTCATTCTCTTTCTCTGTACAACTGAAGAACATATAAACAACTACATATATAATCTGATATCCTTGAAGGCAGTTGTGTCCAACACTCTGAAAAACTCAACTAATTGATATTATTTAGCTTTTTTTCGTTAAATTAAACATCAGTGAAATCAGAGACTTGCTGAGGAGGGCCACGAGGATGATCAGGGGACTGGAGCACCTCCCATATGAATATAGGATGAGAGAGTTGGGGCTCTTCAGCCTGGAGATGAGGTTATGTGGAGACCTCATAGCAGCCTTCCAGTATCTGAAGGGGGCCTATAGGGATGCTGGGAAGGGACTCATCATGAGGGACTACAGTGAGAGGACAAGGGGTAATGGGTTCAAATTTAAAGAGGGGAAGTTTAGACTGGACATGAGGAAGAAATTCTTTCCTGTAAGGGTGGTGAGGCACTGGAATGGGTTGCCCAGGGAAATTGTGAATGCTCCATTGCTGGTGGTGTTCAAGGCCGGGTCGGACAGATCCTTGTGTGGCATGGTTTAGTGTGAGGTGTCCCTGCCCCTGGCAGGGGGGTTGGAAATAGATGAACTTAAGGTCCTTTCCAACCCTAACTATGATTATATGATTATTTCCCCCTTCTCAGACTGTTGGAATATTTAAACAGAATACTGCATATTTTCTGGGTTTTAAATGAGAAAGTTGTTAATGATTTCTTATTAAATATGAAAAACTATGCTCTTACATTGATTCTAATATAAAAAGGGTACACATACACAGATCTCTCTTCTTTGACCCAAAGAGAAATATATCTTATGAATCATATTCAATTTTTATCATTCTCTGCTCTGAAAAAATTTAGCCCATATAGAAAACTAGGCTTCATAGAAGATCCTTTATACAGATTTTCCTGACACATTAAAAAAGATTTTGATAGAAGGAAGAAGAATGGATTTTTATGTGGAAAAGAGGGACAGAAACCTAAAAAAAAAAAAAAAAAAAAAAAAAAAAAAAAAAAAAAAATTCCTTGAATACATTATTTTAGCCAAGAAAAAGGTTTTTCTCTCTTTCTCCAGTCAGTCTGTACAAGTGCTGCAGAAGTTCTGTGGACAGAGGGATTACAAAACTTAGATGTCCTACCACTAAAAACACTGTCACCTGGTTTGTAGTCAAGTGTTGCAGATCAATGTAATTTGAATTATTTATTTATTTATTTACCATTACTAGTAATTTATTAGTTTGAGGGTATCCGAGGGCTTTCCTGTAGAAACGCTCATTCTGAGGGAAGGAATGCATTAATTTGTAATTCATGTAGACATGAGTCTGCTGATAATCTCTCATTAGAAGGGAAACAGTAGTACAAAACTAAAGAATAGCCAAAAAATGATGATACCATGTCATCAGCTCTTTCACTTGTAAAGAATAAAATGGACAGAACAGAATAGATACCCAGATATTTGGTTAATATTTATAAAGATCTCAGGCTACCTTTCAAATTTTGACTGAAGTAATGATTGAGCCCACATTTATGGTTTAATCACTGCAAGAGTGATGTTTTGCAGTTTTTTGGCTGTCCTGGTTTGGAGAACTGTTTGAAATAGAAATACCTTTGCTGTTCTGTCAGTGTTCATCATCTCTGGTTAGTCTTCCTTCCATGGCCAAAGTCAGTCCTTGGGTAAATGATATGGGTACTTCCAAACAAGATAATTGCTGATATGGGTGCTTCCAAATGAAGCATTTGTAGATGCTGTGATCTGCTCTGACCTGTTTCCAGCTGCATGTGATATTTAAGCTGGAGACTGAGACATCTTCCTGGACAGAAATGTAGGCAGGAAGAATCACCAGAAAAACTCCATTACCAGATAAATATTTTTAGTAATGAGAAAGCAGGATATCATCATGCTAGATGTGTAATCTGAATGCCAACAACTCTTCATATCACAATACATTTCTAACATTTCCCATTTCAAACAATGAACAATCAAATATTAGCTAATTAAAATGCCTTTGGTGGTGAAAGAAAACATAAAAATACATGAAATTATCAAATAAAAAAGTGACTAATTTGTCAGCTTCACCATCACTTTACAAGTAGCAGCAGCCAAGTTATTCATACACTGCATATCAGTCTATTTTACTTTTTACAGCTGATAAGTTATTCTCAAATTATGTTTTTAATTGCCTTTGACTTTTAATGCAAAGAAAATGGCAATATGCTTTCCATTAAAATTCTCTCTACTCATTTCTGTATACTGTGATTGTCGTTATGCAGCTAACAGTTGTTCCACTGTGGTATCAAGACTTCAAGTTTTAATCCTTAAACAAGGATCCTGAAATAAATGTGGGGTTATTTTCTAAATTCTAATACAATTCTTTTAATTGTTGGCAATTTTGAGTAATGCCCACTTATACTCTATTGTCATTTTCAGGGTTATTGAAATAGAATCTTTAGAAACATTGGATTCCATGTGTGACTGCATTTACAATTAGAATGCAGTCCTAGAAAACACAATCTCTCTATATTTCACACTGAGTTCCTTACTAATTACCTTTCAAAATATTTGCTTATTCTAAGACTATCATGAAGTGCATAGATAGAAGTCATATGCCTGCTTTATGATATGAAAATTAAAGTTAATTATAGTATAAAAATGCATGTCAGTAAGAATGTATCAGAATTAGCACTGTAGATCAGGTTCAGCTTCTTGGCACTGGAAAGGTTGTCCTGCATACAATGGCAAGCATACCACGGCTGTACTCATAAACAGACCAGATACAAGAGGAATCTTCTCCAAGCATCTCTTCTGCATCTGCATCTGCAAAAGCATTTGCAGATGGTAGGATGGTAGGAAAGAAGCAGGTGATTTCTTGACAGTTCCAGTTCATCAATTCAGAAAGTAGAAGAGTGTTTTGGGGGCTGGTATTGTGAATGATTCAAACTACATCTTAATTCAGCTCAGCAGTAAAGAAAGGTAAGGAAGCTATGAACAGACATTGCTGTGAGATATGACAGCGAAACTAGAAAAACAATAAAGATGAAAAACTTTTTTCTCTGGGCTTTGAGATAACCAGACTGGGGGAAAAACTGAAGTGCAGCCATACTGTAGTTAGTTTACTGTCTGACCCTCAAGTTAGTTAATATACCAGTTGCAAAGAAAATATCCCCTTAAGGTTGTACCCCAAGGCATCTGTAACACAATTACTCAACTTTTTGATTCACTTATTTCCATGCAGATTTAATACTATGCCCTTGCACCTGGTTTACAGCTGCAGCACTTCTTACTTTGCTTGTATTCTCCTTCAATGAACAGTTAACAATTTAGCCACTGCTGAGATATCTGATGCAACTAGTGGACATGTCAGACCCTGCTCAAGTCCTTAATCTCCCTAGGATTCACATGAAGAAAATTATTTGATATGAGATCCTTTGATATTACAAGTTGTATTTAACATTTCGAGGCTCATTTGAATCAGCTCAGCTCACTGAAGTGCTGAAGCATGGGAGACAACACATCCTGTAGAGAGGACACTATAGACGTGTTTTGTAGCCTAAAGGTATACTTCAAAAAAAATCAAACAAAAAGAAAAAGAGTCACTGAAGATAAGACCCAAAATTTTATTGGTGCAATCTGTTTCAGAAGTCACCTGACAGCACAGGAGCAAAAACTTGTACAGAGCTTTCCATGATGCACTGGGGAGCTTCTTAAGAGAGAAGTTGTGTTATGACCAACAAACACTTGGAGAGCACCAGTCCATGAAACTTCACATTGATGCAAAATTACTATAAACTGTGTTATGAATCCTTTTCCCCTGTTGTAATACATTAACATGCTAGGAAATTTGAATATTCAGTAGAGATGGGCAGCCAATAACATCTGACTGCTGGCTGTTGCAAAACTCTTCCTATAAGCACTCAACCAGGTTTCTGCCTGCAGCAAAAACAAATGAACAAGCACACTTTCCCCACGTTGTTCTACCTATGTCAACACAATGGTTTGTAACCCTGCTATAAATAAATAAAAAAAAAAAAAAAACAAAAACAAAAAACACCCAAAACATTCTGGGGGTTGTGCATTTTGTGGTGCACTTCAGTGTACATAACCAGAAGGTTTTATGCCTTTAGAAATGTGTATCTTTGTACTGCACAAAGTGCTTGACTTCTAAGTATTGCGCTATAAAGAGTTTTCTGCAGACCTCTCTGTTTAATGAAGTGTGTATGCTGATAATGTTGAACCAAACCTGAGGCTTTACTTAGGCGACATTCTCAGTGAGCCAGTGGGACAGATTTGGCCAGAGGGGCATTTCTGTTAATAGGCCTGAAGGATTAAACTTGCATTTAGTTTCTAAGATGAGCATAGTTTCTGACAAGACACTTTTATTTCTATTGGTGGCAAGAAGCTATTGCAAAAGAAGGGCATGAGATAATGTGTACATTTTCTTACAGTATTTCTTGAAGAGACAACGTGAGTTTGTGCTCAAAGAATCAAAAAGAAAATTCATTGAAATACCTTTTTAGAGGAAATTCATTGAATACCTTTTTAGAGGAAATCAAACTGCCTGATGTACAAGCTTGTATCTGTACAAAGAATAGCTACATACAACTAGAGTGGTACCTCCTAGGAAGTACAGAAAGATACAGCAGTATGGACACAGATGGTGTAGGCTCTCAAAACCCAGTAAAATTCTGTTAATTCAAATCAATTGTGGGTCAGGTCCTAAATTTATGATAATTACATTAAAGTTATTGTGACTAAACACATATCCTAGCTTTTATAGATAAAGCTATACATATATATGTGTGCTTATATGTATATAAGTACAGTGGGATTTACCTGACCCTTACAAGATCATTCACAAATGCAATCAATGGGCATGGTTTTAATATTTATTTTTTCTCATAATACTAGGTGATCCTCAGACTCCAGGGGAAGAGGTTGCAATCTACAGGAAGCTGGGAGGTCAAATTTTAAAATTATATAAACTCTAGTGTAATTAGGCTGACAAAATAGATATAAGTGGTAAGGTAATGAAACTTACATTTACTGGGTATTCAGAGAATATGCAAAATCATTTAAATTTACATACTGAGGGGGAGAAAATGTGGTTTAGCAGAGGCAATTAACATGAGAAAGTAAGACAGATGCTGTGCAAATAATTCATAATGAATAATTTCTTTGCTCCATTTTGTGTTTGCAAGTTTTCCAAACAAACTGGTTTTTCTGATGTATATGTTCAAACTGTTTGCTGAAGAATATCTATGCATAATTTTTTGTCTGTAATTCATTCATAAGCAGAGCTTTTTGAATATTCAAGGATTTTTTTTTTTTTTTGAATGGGTATGTAGGTTGTACAACATATTTCTCCTTTCCAATTGGAGAAACATAACTTATAGGTTCTGCTATGAATAATCACAATATTTAACAATATTTGCTTCATTATTTTACCAAACATTCCTGCTAGTAAACTCATTTGTTAAAATAATTATGGAAAAATAGATGCAAACAAAAGCAAATAAATTAGTCTGGCATCCCCTCTATTGTTTCTCATTTGTGAAAAGTAATTTGTACTGTCCATAATTCTGTTTGTCTTTAATTAAAATACATGAGGAAGCTGAAAATGCAAAATCATAGCCTTAAGGATACTCATGTTTCATATGGCCATAGTGTAGAGTTCCACTTAAATTCATCTTTGTTCTGTGACCAAATGTGTGCGCTCTGTTTTACTTCATTCATCCTTGATGGCCGATGTTGCGGCAGTTGTGCAGCTCGGCGAAGTGACAAACCATTGTGTGTCACCTGGCGCTTGTGCTTTCAGCTCACTTCCAGAGTAACTGATGGCATGGGCAGCTTGGACCTCTGTGTACATGATAGCTGAATTTCCATCCAGCATGTAGCCAAACATGCTGGATAGCAGAAAGGAAAGACTTACATGTAGGACACTAATGAAGATAAATATACTATTTGTTGGCAGTCAAGGTGATTAATTGCAAAAGGCAAGCTTAATTACACTACTAGTAACAATTGGTGTCATGGACAGGCACCAAGTTTTTTGTGGCCCCGTTGTTAGAAATGTATTGAAGTTTGAATGTGAACGCATTAATGAATTAGCACAAATTGTGTCTTCTTACATAACAGCCCTATGTTCTTAATTATATTTAGAGGCATATTTATTTGGAATACTGGAAACATCCAATTTTACTTTTTTTCTAAGTGAAGCAGGTCATTAGACCTGAGAGACTGCAGCATTCTAAGGATAAATTATGTAAAATGAACACGAGTGAATTTCATTTGCAGAATTGTATTAGCAATGAAAAAATGTATTTTATTTTATATATTTTTTTAATTTTGTGCATGTTTTTATATTTAATACATTTATCTTTCAGAGTTTCAATTTACTATTTCAATAGCAGTAATTACAAAAAAGGTAATCTTGGTATGAGTAAGCTAAGTTTCACATTCCTAAGGAAACAGTAGGAGAGATTTAAGTTCTTTTTTTCAGGCACCTTTATATCACATTTACAAGCTGTCACTTAAGGTCTGACAGACTCAGCTTTCACCTTTTTTATCTCAAGATCAGAAATCAGCCTGGGAATAGCTTATGAACTGAGAAGTATACAGGATTCCCCAAACCTTTCTCACGCTGATAGGACAGGAGAATGAGGAGAGAACATAAATACAGTTTCACAAATGTCAATTCTACAAACATGTAGCAGTGTAGAAGTTCTGCCATTCTCACATTTTACACTGAAACATGTGAGAACACAATTATTTTAAATGACTGATGTATACCTATATGTCTTTGGAAGAGAATGAAAATAACAGACTCGCTTGCTTAGTAAGCCCTGATGCAGTAGTGTGTTAACCAGCAACTATAAGTTCCTTTGGGTGCACAGAAATTATGTCTTTAATGAGCATGGCAAGCTAAACAATTGTGTGAAAATCCAGGAAGATGACAATGAAGTGACATTAAAACCAGAAGGAAATTGTACTTCACTAATTTGGCAGATTTTATATAGCAAATATGACTTCATTTTTTTTTAATGAGATATATAAAGTGAGATTAAAAACAACAGAAGAAAAAAACATCCATTAAACTAATCTAGTGAGTAGGTATTCTCATTGTTCCCTGGTTACTTGCCTTCTCCTCTCTTACTATTTTCACCACTTTAAATTTCAACTTCGTAAACATACAGACAAAGTAAACCTTATGTTTACCATTATCCTTTGTTTTCTTCTGCAGCTCACTAGAACACATTTTGGAATCTAGGTTTATTGTCAATGATTGCTATAATACATTATTTTTTAATCTTAAAACAGACATTCTAGATTATCTATCCCTGCAGACGTAATTCCTACTCCCCATTTTTCTATGGCTGCCTTCCTTTCTGTGTGCACTGCAAGAGTCCTTACTGGTAGGAGTGATAAATTAACATGTTTCTTTGTATTATATATATTTACAGCAAATAAACTGTGCATACAATATCACTTTATAAATCTATTGCCCGATGCTGTTATAGGCAATGCATTAAATATTGGGCTACTCGTGCACTGCGCAGTGCAGTTTAACACAACAGGTAATGAAAGGAGATTGGGCATGAAAACTTTATCTTGCACCATGTCACACAAAGTAGCTGATAACAGCTGAGTTCATCATCCTCTTTCATATGATATTCAGGAAATCAGGCACTTAAACCATGACCTTTCCAGAGAAAGGACTGTGTCATCTTGTTTAGCCAGCAGCAAAAATGAGTCCCTGATTCTGAAGGGAGTTGGGTTTTGTCAGATGATAAATAAAGCAAGTGAATACTTTTGTGTGCTTGTATGGAAATTCTTTTCAAGGAAAATATTTTGCATTAAAAGAGAGTAGAAGGCAGCATAAAACATAAAATTTCTTCATGAAAGATGGGGCTAAACTAAGTAAAAATGAAAAATTAAATACCTTACTTAAACATGTTATGTAGTCTCTATTCTTTCATTATTTTAACAAAATGCAATATAATAATGCAGAATTTATGTTGTTAGGAAAATCTTGTCCGATCCTGAGAATTTTATATTGGTTTGTAATTATTTAATATTTCTCATTTTCCTAGTAATTCTTGCATACTACAAAAATGAACAATATTGTTTGGTCCTATTTTCTGATGCCAAGTGAGCCTATAAAGTTAAAAGGATCACTGATATATCATAGTATTTTTAGGTAATGAATTTAGCTTTTGCCCCCTCTAATTCTTCCCCCCCAGTCTCCCAGGTGGTCTTATTTATAAGGAACAAATGCTGTCAGTGAGGTTTGCATTGGCATTTTATGTAGGGATAGAACTGTATCACTTACAAGGTAAGCTTTCTTAAATGACATGCCCTATTTTATATATTGTACACTTATATTTTTACTTCTTTTTGTTTCTCAGCATTCTTTTCCTGAACATTCTTTACATTTTCACATGCACCTGCCAACAGATGCTTTGCCTGCACCTTTTGACTTGCTTCCTGCTGAAGCAGACTGCTAACCTACAGTCGCTTTTGTGTCAGACTTTAAATCTTGTATGGACTGAATTAATTTCAGGATTATGCAGAAGAGCTGCTGTGTCCTTTGCACCTTGCCAGTTTCTTTTTCTCTAGGTATTGTTCCAGATAGATACATTATTTTACTGCTTCTTGTGGCTATAATAATTTTACTGACCTGTCCCCTAGTCTAGATACTGCAACTCTGTGTGTTGCCACTTAGCCAAAATCAGTCTTGATTACTCTGCACGCAGAATACGCATATATGGTGTACCTCACCCACACCAATACTGCTTAATGCACAGCAGAGGAAAAATACTTCTGGTATCAGAAATAAATGCTCATTTCACCCTTAGTTCACTTTGTCAGTGAACTCATTGCTACTAACCAGAATGCACCCTGACCTCCAGGGTTTCTATCATAATCACCTTGTAGGATATTCTCCAAGTCCAAACCTGCAAAGGCATTTGCATAGGATATACTTTAATGTAGTGGTTACAACCTCTCAGTAATTACTACAGGAAGATATGTGAGACTTTTCATCCTCTGTGGTGCCAGAGTCATTAAAATGGTCAAGAGAATTAACATTGTCATATGACACCAAGAGCAGTCAGCAGCTTGCAAAACCAAACTAAGAACTAGTTAACAACTGTCTCTTCCACTGATGCAATAACAGTAATGAGAATACAGATTTCAGCATTTCAGAACTGGAATCAAATATGTGCATCAGAAACCAGTACGATTCCAGTAACTGGATGGGTCAGCAGGAGGTAAGAGACCTGCATCCTAGTGGTTTAGGATTAGCATATAAGTACAGTTATTGCAGTGGGAACGGTGCATCGCACCAAGTTTTCCAGAGTGATACCTCATTTCAGCACCCACAAGGTGGTGTTTCCTGAGGCCTGGACAATGTGTACACAAAAATTCTTCTCAGAGCCCGGTGAGTTCTCCTCTTGATCTGCCAGATAAGCAAAGGTTCATAATTTTCGTTGAGATGGCATTAATCCACTTCAACAATAAGTTGGAAGCTCTGCTCTTCAGAATTCCTTTGAAATATATGTGGTCAGTGAAGAACCTGTCAGAAGAAGGGGTATACGTGTGTAAGGGTGTGAAGTTTGTTGACCATACTGCAAAGGGGCACCATGGCAGACAGGTACTATCCTACTCAATTTTGCAGGGGGAGAGGGTTTCATTAAGCCTGGATATGTGTACTGAATGGGCTGGTTTGCAGACAGCAATTTATCTAAAGAGAAATGATCCCTCTTTTAGTACAACATTCTGTTCCTATAAAAGTCTACACATTTTCTTTACTTTCCACTGAGCAGGTATTGCCTACAAAGACTTTCCATCTTTTTTCCTCCTCTTCTTCTTCCAGAACTGCAAAGTTGTTGATGGCTTTGAATTGTTCAGAGCCGTTCAAGCACATAGCAAGTCGCTTTCTACCTGCTCGGTACTTCCATTTGAGCCATTTCAAAGACAGGCTATAATTCTTACAAGGTAGATGGGCTGGCTGTAGAAGGGAAGAGAAAAAAGGCCAGAGGGACTGGAAACAACCTGAAAATACTAGTACGATTTCAACAGCTTTCTCTTCTCTTTGTTTGACAAATTACAGGCAGCTTCTGGTAATATTCAAGAGGTGACAAAAAATCCTTTATTTTAATGTCAAACATGCCCCACATTTGCTGAATTACCAAAGATGGTAATTCCAGTGTGTTAAAATTCTGCCTCTTGCAGAATTGGTAGCTCACTGCATGATGCTTAGGTATTTCTCCTGTACCCTGTGTGGTTACTTCCTTGGAACAGATGCTCCCATGCATGGGGTTTTTTGTTCTTTTTTTTTTTTTTGTTTGTTTTTTGTAATGCAGACTACCTGTTTGGAGAATGTGTTTTACTATGCAATTGCAGGCATAGGATTAAGGATGAAAACAGAACATCAAAATCAGATGCATCATATTCCTGTATATGTAATAAATGTGGGAAATTGTACAATTAATCCTCTTTTCAGTGTGTTAAAGCATTTGAGAGGCATTGTTCACTAAGATAAGCACTATCTTTACTCTGAAGAGTTGAGCCCTACCTTGGTATGGTGGATCATTGCATATTATGATTTCTAGCTTACAGGGTTGGCAAAACCTGTGCTTATCATCTGGTGTCACCTCTTGTGTAATGCCAGCAGTGAACTTCACCTGAACTTCACCCAAGTCAGCACTCGGGCAATCCCACTCTTGCATTTGAAGTGAAAGATACCTTTCAGATAGATTTTCAGTTCTATTTAAAAACTCAAGGCAACAGAAATCACATTCCATAGGTAAAATGTTCCAGTTGTTATTTAGCTGCAACATTAAAATTTCACCTTCATTCTACAATCTGTCTACCTACATCAGCTTAATAAAGGAATAATGATATATAGAGACACATTGAAAAATCAGCACTTCCAGGTTAGAAAATTCGAACATGTGCTTAAAAGGCAAAGGGACAAGCATCTAGCATTTATCTTCAGTAAACTGCAAATCTTTTTTATTGTCTCCTTTTTCCTTTCCTTTCAAATCAGACTGAAGGTCAATTTTTCAAAGTAGTGTGAGGAAGAGAACCATGGCTGTTCTGGAAGTGGACACGATTTTTTCTGTCAGTCAGATCTGTGACAAGGTGATACTGAGAGAGACTCCAAAGACATTAGGGACTGAAGCTAGTAAAGAAGGTAGGTGCTAGGCTGTGTATCACAGGGATCTTGGGCATGGAGCAGTAACTAATGCAGTCAACAGGATTGTGATACATCTGCAGTTCCATTCCTAAGGCACTTTACTAAAACGTCTAGAAATACATTCATATTCATTTGGGAATCACTGCTTGGAACTTGTTCTTGAGGGCAGGCACTTACATTCTTTCATCTAAAGGGCTAAACAGAGCTAAAGGATTTAAAACATGCTAGAGGAAGAGTAGCCCATAGCCACCATTTAGTTACTAATCCAGTAGTTAAAGAGTTCTAACCCAAGAAAGGGTTGTATTTGGTTTATTCTCCACAGCCTCATGCATATTCAGTCTCATGTCTCATTCCCAGGAGAATACACTTACCACCAGATTAAAGGGATGGGAACAAACTTCTCTTCCACTGAAGCTGTACCACTACATCTAAAAGAATCCAAGATTAATTTAAACAGAGAACAACAGGAAGAGAGATCATGGTTTCCTGTCTTCTGTTAGGACCCTTGCTTTGGGAAGAAGACATGGTTTTCCTTCTCAAATACATGTTATTTGTCCCTCAGATATTCAAATTTTCACATAGCTATCATTAATCCCAAGTATGGACACAAACCCTGTATTCCCAGTATTGGTCTTTCTAATGACACCTCCACATGTAACTTCTGCGTATTTTTTCTTTGCTACTCTCTCTGCTACCTACCCATTCACAGCTCTCATCTTTACTAACCCATGCCAGCCAGAGCAGAAGTTCGCTTCTTCACCAGGACAAATTAATGCATTTACTGTAAACTGCCTTCCAGGAACAATCCCCAACCTGAAATGTAAACCACGTTCCTTATCACTAGATGCCTGACCTTGCTGTTGGTCACCGTGTTGAACAACTGAGGCCACCTTTCCAAGATGTATGGATGGGTCCGTGCCATTCACCTGTAGCCATCATAATTGACCAGCAACAGATAGATCTTCATTGTGTGGTGTTTAATCAGCCATTTGTTCTCAAATCACTGGTCTGTTAAGTGGCTTTGTGATATTCTGTGTATCACTACCAGAAATACTTCAGTGAGATGAAGATTTATAAATACCTTTAGACCATGTGGACTAAACATATTTTGCATTTTGTCAATCTCTCCTTAATCATTATAAACATCAAATCAGGTGCTTCATGAATTGCTATTCAGGACATTCCACTGCCTTTCTCACCAAAACTTGCATCGCATCAAAATGCAGTTTGACAAGATTTGTTTCTCTTCTGAGTGTAATTCTCAGTCTTTCCTCTTGATAGGCTCATTACTTAGCTGCAACAATCTTTTGAATACATCTCTAGCATTCATTTTTTCCAATCTAGTTTATTTTCAAGCAGAGATTATTTCCAGCAAAATGACTATCCCAGTATCTTTGTACAGAAGCCTCTCTGCAGAATCAAAGACATCACCAACCATATTACACTGAAATTTAGACTACAGCATTAGAACAAGGACACATCTTGAAATCTGTGAAATGCCATAGAAAAAGATGAGGCCAGGGAGAAGCTGGGGCTATGTGAATCTTCCTCACCCTGGTGAATAGATGCAGTCCTCAAGCTACAGCATTGCATGCAATTTACCAAGCTCTACCAGTATGCTCTCCCCTCTTCTCAATTAACCTTGAAAAGCTGAGAGATACTTCCCTGCTGCTTTCTGGATTGCCCCTTAAAACTCCTGCTCTTTGTTGACAGTTACAAAACTACACTTGCAGTTGGAAAATTAACTTTGCTGTAGTTTCTCTCTAATCAGACATTTGCAGTACACTTCTCCTAGCTACAGGTAATCCAGTCTGTTCTACTTTACTCCATTTTTCCACCCAGATTTTCTGTTTTTAAGGAATACAGACATTATGCTATGCTTCAGCAGCACTGCTAGCCCTGCTGATGCACATCACCCACGTCTGAGGCTCCTTTTCACTGCTGCCTCTGCATTAATTGAAGTTGCTGCTTTCCTCCTGGGCTTGCCAAGATTCTGTACGAAGTTGTATAGGTCGACATCAGCTTGGGCCCAAGCAGTTTGCTTTCCTCTTGCTTCCTAATCTACTTCGCTTTACTGCTCCTTTCTTGTGCACCGCTGGTGCCATCACAGATCTATAGGTGAGGAGGAGGGAAAATTTAACGTTAGATAATAGTCAACATTTAGTTATACTTCACAGAAAAAGCGTTCTGTGCAGTATTTGGAAGTAATATCGCATAGAACACGAAGCCCTAGGCTCACCCGCTGGCAGGTCATTCAGAAGGGGAATGCTAGAGCTGCAGGAACTCCCCTCCGAAGCAGTGCAGTGTAGTTCGTTGAAATGTTTCTAACTTGTGGCACAAAGACGGAAGCGATGTTCGGACGGGTCGGGGCTTCCCCCTCATACGATTTCGCTGCTCGCAGCCCGAGGCTGAGCAGGTAGCGCGGACGGAGGTGCGAGGCGCGGAGGGGCCACGCTCGCCTTCGCCTCCGCTGCCTCAGCACCGCCGTCTCCTCCCGGCTCCGGCGGGATTGGGCCGGTTGGGAACGCGGCCTCCGTCCTTCCCTGTGGCTCTCTGCGGCAGCTCTCGGCCGGGGCACCGCGGCCGCTCCGCCGACATAAAGGCGCGATTCATTGACACCCGCTGTGCGCGGGGACGGTCACAGGGAGCAAAGGCACCCGCAGAGCGCCTCGGGGCCGGGGGCTCACGAACCATCGCCACAGTCAC
>JASSUY010032439.1:0-50839 GCA_032466535.1 Forpus xanthops | reverse complement strand
CTGCCCATGGCAGGGGGGTTGGAACTAGATGATCTTGAGGTCCTTTCCAACCCTAACTGTTCTATGATTCTATGAAATTAAAGATGTCTTTATGCCATTTTACTGTTACTTAACAAGACAAAGCGTTTGAACTTTAGTCCCTCATTTTTGGCATATTTTTCAGTCTTTTAAGCTGATCCAGAGCTCCTGTCAAATGCTTTCATTTTTTTTTTTTTTTTAAAAAAAAAAAAAAAAACAAAACAAAAAAAAAAAGTTTTTGAAAGATAAAGTAAAGAAAACAAAAATCCTTTAGAACAGGGTACCATTACCAGTGACAAAGCATGGCAATGGTAGGTGACAGGATCACAGCACAGTTACACAAATGGAGCAGTTCAGCACCTCACGTTCTCCTCTACCAGATGCAGAAAGCCCAGAGCCAGACCTCATCAGGGCGCCTGTTTAGCACCTTCCCTTTTCCCTCACTGTAGATCTTGACCTGAGTAATGCAAGCTCCTTATTTTTATTCATATTATCCTGATCATAGTCCAGTGATCATTTTAGCACTTTGGCTGTGGTGCACCACAGGAGGTCCGTGTGTATCTGATTATCCATCATAAATTTCATTCTTTTTCAGTCCCTATTTCCCAGCATGGAGTCTTTTCCATCTTACAAGCGTGGCTCACACTATTCTTCACTGCACAGACTTCCAAAAAACACCTTGTTCCATTTTGTAAAGTAATTCAGATTGCTGTCTGTCATTCATCAGCCTTATACATCATTTAATTCTCCACCAGTTTTAGTGGTATAAAGAAACTTGACCAACAAGATGTTGTTTTCTTGTCTCCTTAATAAAGATAAGGGGAGGAGGAACTCACCATGAAGGTTCCTTATTTACACTTATAAGACCTATTAATTTTTTAATTAAATTCATAGAAGTTAGGTTTTATTTTCTTAATAAAATTTCCTCTGGTGTGAATGCATGTTCTTTCAAAAGTTTATTACATCAACAATCTTATCTTGATTGAAAAGGACTTATAATCTCATCAAAGGCTGGTATCAAATTAGTCTGACAAAATTTATTTTTGTGAAGCTAATGTTGATGGACATTAATTGTGTTTGAGCAATCTCTATTCGATAGGGCCTTAATTTCCTGAGTTAGTCCTGTTATCACTTCTAAATACTGGCACAACATGAGATCCATCCCAACTTGAAAATTTTCCTGTTTGAAGACTGTAATCATCAACATTAAATGTCCATAGGGGTCTTTTGGTAGATCTTTCAAAACTATAAGATGCAACTTAATTAGATATGCCGATTTTTGAACGTCTAACTTTAATGAACTGCTGTGTAACTGGTTAAAATTGAAAGGACTGCAGCATCATGCCATGAGACTCTACCATCTGTCTTTCCCCAAATGCAGACACCAAGTGACTGAGATTCTGCTCTTCATGAATTTTTGGCAGTTCTGTTTTCATCATACAGTCATCAGAGCAATAACATTATCAGGATTCCCAATACAACTGAACTCTCTTGACTACCTTGTCATACTTTAATCTGCTAACCATAGATTTTGCCTTTAACATTTTGCTTTCACTATCTACTTTCTAAAACCTAGTACAGTTGTTACAACTGTTCCAGCTTGTTTGTTTTTGTTACTTTCACTATGATTTCTATATGCTTTTAATTTTATTTTGACCCATACTGTTCTTTCCTTAAGTCACTGCAACAACATCGTTCTGAAAAATGCAATCTGGGCATCTAGTAAAATGTTATTCAACAATGGACAACTGTATTTCTCATTTTTCTGTTTACATTTGCTCCAGTTGATTGTCTCAAAATTATTTTCAGCTTTATTAAATTGTCCTTTTTAAACTCTTGAGAATATGTACTCTTGGCAGATCTCACAATAAAAAATGTAATCAGGATAAAATCAGTTTCATCTATTTTTTTCAGTTCTGTGATTAACTCTTTCCTTCATAAGGTCCCGTGTCAAATTCCGTCCCATTAGGTGATTTTTTTTATATATAACAATTTTTAATGTATAATTTTAAAAATTAAAACAGTGCCTTAAAATCAGCAGCGTATGTCACATGGTTTTCAAACTGATAGCAACCCATAAAGATATTTGTTCTTGCTACAAAATCTAGCTCACCAGTTGCACAGCCATTGCCTTATTTTCTAGTGTGTTTGGACATTTCTAGGAGATCAAAGCTAGCAATCTCTCTTGTGATTTATCAATGTGACTTTGATCCTACAGAATCCTTCTCTTTTTTTATCAGTGGTCAGTAATTTGGACTTGAGTGAGACCATTTTAAAGCAGTGTCTCTCCAACTGCCTTTTTCATTCAATCTTTTAAACATAGACTGCAATAGTTAATAATTTTGACATTATGAGCACAGGAATCTTCCTATTTGCTTTCAGAAGACCTAGCTTTACGCTTGTAAATGAGAAATTTCCATTATGCATATAGCACATAACAAATGAAATGCTGTACATGTAATAAAATAAGTTGTAATTAAGCTATGTTATATAACATTTTTACATTTAACTGTTATGGTTATATTGCCTACACACAAGGTCAGATAACTTAACTGAAGTCAATGTGAAATGCCATAAAAAAACAATAATCCATATTTACTCCTCTGCACTCCATTTTTTGACATTCATTGTGCTGGTTATAATGAATATGAAGTATGACTGAGTCTAGATAAATGTGTTAAGAGCTTCTATTAGCAAATTTCTTGGTACAGCTGTCATTATTTTTTTAAGTTGCTATGGAGACTTTCTAGTTTGAGGCATCACTGTTTCAATGATTTTCCATGACAATACTGCTTTGTCTCCAGTGCACACCCCAAAAGAACCATGAATGTCCTCCGTGATAATTTATCTCCAGTTGAACATACTAAAATGTCTGCACAATAGCCTAGAATATGGTAGTAAGCAGTAAGATTTGCTAAAGGACTGAGCTGTTGACCTACTTGCTAAAACTGCTGTTGGGAAGAATGCGTTTCATAATTAATATTTCAGTAAAAAAGTAAAAAAAATACATATCTGTGAGAAAATAGGGAAAAGAGAATAGTCTGTCAAAATAATATCTTTATGCTTTCCCAACTATTTAGATTTTAAATCTCAACACTAGAAAGCCCGTGGTAAATCTCAGACTTCTTGGAAGTTAAAATATTAAATTCTGTCAGGTTTCTCGTCTTCCTCTTTACACTCAAGCAGAAATAACTATTTTCTTTTTCCTTTTTTAGATAATTGTTGATTTGTGGAATTTGGAAAGAATGCATTTAAGAATTGCAAAGCCAGTGGCAACAGTGTCAAATGACAAAAGCTGTAAACCACCTTTATATGGACAAAACATATAGCTATTATATGGATGAATGGAAATCTCACAGCGCAGCTGTGTAAGATACTCTGTCCTGAATTTAAACACTCAGGGCCTGATATACCAGGAGTAATTGTTTTTACACCAATAGAAACAGAGTGCAGGAACTCACTCCAGGCTGCGACTGAGGTGGCCCTTGCCTCACAGAAGTGCTGGGTGGAGTGGAAATACACTGAAAAGTTTACTTCTCACCACTTACTCTCACTGATGCTCTTCAGCCTTTTGTTGCAGCCTCTATTCCTCTCTCTTTTCCTTTTTACATTGGCTTCACTGACATTTTATTAGAAAACCCATTACTGGCCAAAAATTGTTCATTACTGGCAGGATGAACAGCCAGCCAGTACAGCCTTCTACAGACAAAAAAAAAAAAAGAACAATTTAGGTAAAAGAAAGAGAAGGAAAAAAAAAAAAAAACTATAAAAAAAACAAACAAACAAAACAAGCAAGCAAACAACAAAAAGTTAATTAAAAAAATGTTTTGCTAGTCTGATGATACTTCAGAACTTTGATGACAGTGTTTCAAAGATCTGATTGATTATACAAAAAGGCCACAGAACACTTACTTCCATTTGAGGAAGTATAATGTTCTCCTGTGACCACTCAGCCCATGAGTTCCACCCTCTTGGTGAGCAGGAGTGGAGCAGATTCTTTCACACATCCCCGCAGCCCCTAAGTGGGGCTGTAAAGGAACAGCAGCCATCCTGTTACCCCTTATTTCTCATAGTCTCTACCATGCATATGCCTGGCTTGCTTTCTTCCAGCTCTTGAGTAACTCAGGGCTATAGCTGGCTGCTTTTTTTTTAATGTAGCTTTTCTTTGGTAGTTTACTGAAATCTGTTGATAAAGAAAAAAAATAATTAAAAAAAACTTTTCCATTTTTCTCTTAGGAATTTTATTTCAGCATTTGGAAGAAGCATCAAGAGGCATCTCCATCTTTTTAGATGTGTCCTGCTTTTTATTTTCCTAACCTTTCACATTATGAGTTAATTTTGTTTGCAGGCATTTTATTTGCATTGCCAATATATTTTCCATTAACAAACCCCTTTGTAAGCACACGCAGACCACATGATCCTCATCTAAGGACATTTTTTCTATAAAACTCACACACAGTTTGTATAACTTTGAGTTTTCACCTCAACAACAGCCCTTTTTTTCTGGGAAAATAAAAAATAAAAAGCATTTCTTTTCAAACAACCTGGTCTCTCTGCATGCTGGAGATACTGGCTTACAGCAAGCCTACACTGGGTTGCAAGCCTCTGAGTGGGTTTTGAACTAGTGACTAACAGAGTGGCCAAATTTGTGCTATGGGCACAGATGTGTAACTTAATTAAATTGTGTTACAAGGAAGCAGAATAGCATTTGCATTTATAACCATGTGGGAAAGTCTTAGTGTATGACATACAGCTTAATTTTTTTTTGGAAACAAGCTTATGTAGAATATCCCTATCGCAATTCAGGAAGGGGAAGATGCAAGATAGCAGCACCTGGTGTAAAAACAGAATATGTGGACTAGTACACGCTGTATTTTCCCTAATACAGAGTCTGCTGACTACATAAAGTGGGACATGTAACCAAATAAATCAGCGCCGCTTGATACCACAGATCTGACACTTTTTGGTCTGGAATATGAAAACAGTCTGTATTTCACAGTTAAGGGTGGACTTGTGCCCCCCGTCGTTTTAGTTGTCTGTGTATGGATATCAAAATAACGGTGTCAGACCATGGGTTCATTTAGCCTAGTAGTCTAAAACAGTTCCTCTAAATTCATAAAATCACACTCGAAACCTGTGACAGTGTGGGAAAATTTTTGCTTACATAAGTAATATTATACTTTGAATAAAAGTAATCTGTGACACATGACAGTAACAGCAGAATTAAAGCCTGAAGAATCTATCAATTCAAATACTATCAAGAAGTGGGCTTTTTTGGTATAATTTCAGTCTGTAAAAGGAAAAGCAAAATCAACATCGTGACACTGTGTAAGCTGATAATAACTAAGAAATGAAAAAAATCCTAGCTTTCCTATGAATTTTTTCCCATTCCAGGATAATAAAAAGCATTTTACTTATAAAAGGACTGCATTTACAGCTGAGAAACAAAAAAAAAGCTCATGCAATCTCTGAAACCTCTCAGAAGGAATGCCTCAGAAATTGAAACATGAACAATTGGTTCTGTCCAGCAGTTAGAAGTTATGCCTTGCAAGGAAACGTTTAATAATTCCATGTGACTCTGAATCCATAACAGCAAGTCAGAGGCAGTTGTGAGAAGCTCTCTCTTACAGAATGATCTGAGGCTATGAATTATATAGATTAATCTGAGGCTATGAATTGTATAGACTAATTGCACTCAAATGATTAATCCCTATACGCAGAGAAGGACTCTCCCCTCTGAGAGACTGCTATGTATCCCAGAATGAAATAGGCATAAACTGAATGAGATTAATCAGCATGAAACAGAAAGCTCAATAAGACATCCCTGCAAAGGGAAATGTGCCCTTACGGCTCCAATCAATCAGAGCCGAGTATGAATAAGAGCCATGAAGAAATTACTAAAACTCGGGGGTAATGATATTTGAGTGAAGGCATAGCTCTGCTTTGTACATCCTGACTTTTGACTACTTAACTGTAATTTTACATTTGCACTGCAGAATCGCATGTGACTATAAGCAAGGAAAAAAATTAGGACTAATGAACTTGTAAACATTACTAGCTGCTGCGGTTCATTTTAAAGGACTCCACCTACTGATTATGTGGGACCAGATCTCATTACAGCCACCTCAGGAGACACCCAAGTGCCTGTGGGCTTGGAAATGCTGGCCAAGCTCTGCTGGGCCGGTGCCCAGGACAAAAGCATACCTGTGGTCATTCTGCCTTCTCATAACTAACCTGCACCAAGAACAGCCCGCTGCTGACTGACAGCCAAAATGAGATATCAGTCACAATAAGTTGTGAGGATTTTCAATCCTCCCTTCTTACAAGAAAAAAATGAACAAAATTAACATGAAATTACTGAAACTTTACCATGATCAGCAGAACAGTTCCCATCTCATTAAAACTGTTCAGAAAGTAGCTTGGGCTTTTTTTAACATGTGACATCTTCATATGAAAGACTGACATCTTCATTTATGTCAATTTTTTGTTCTATTTTGATTTTTCATAGAGTGAAGAAAATCCATCACACAAAAATCAGTATGAGAGGAAAAAAAAGGTTTACCAAAACCCAAATAGATTTTTCCTTTTACAATAGGTTTTATATTTTTTCTAACTAATGAGAGTTCATCTTTTAAAATAGCTGTTGAGAGAAATTCATAACCAGATTCTTCTCTCTTTCTATACAAAAGTACTAAATTTCTTCTCTAGTGGTTATGCTTGGTTTACCTTTATTCTAGATTTTCTTCACAGGTAAAGCCAATGTTGTAAGACAGATTTCTTTAAAATAAAAGGCACTGCAATATGCCAGTAGAAATCTGATGATACTTCCAACAGCATCAAGCTACACCATTTCTATGTGTAAGGAAAAAATCTTTTTACTCCATGTTTCAGTTCGGGGTAGCCTTTTATAGTGGGATCCTGAGTTGTCTGAGGTATTCCACCTCCTTGTAGTAATCCCACACTTTGCACTTTGCAGCATTTATTACAGCAGTGAGGAGCCAGAGGTTGTCCCTTTTGTAGAATCAGAGATGAACCAATCCATCCATTCCTCCCTTTGACCAAACAGCCACAGCACTTCAAGAAAGGCTCTGCCAAACATAACCACAAAGTGATTCCTAAGGTTGTAACTCACTGTTTCAGGGTGTTACTTATTTTTTTTTCAAGCAGATGATCGTTAGACTATGAAAACCTACTGTTGCTACCAGCTGATGTAGGAAATCCTTTCATTCAAGTTGCAGGTGTCTGCGCAGTAAAACTGAAAGTCTGGACCCAAACATGGTTGATGACTCACTTGGAAAGCTGCTACAGCCACACATAACAGCACTTGTAATAGCAGCCTTCTTAAAAAAATATATATATATGTGCAAAATGAAAGGGGATTCACCTTCATTTATGTTACTGAGTTCTATATTTACTGTTGTGCTTTTCCTGCATAGTGAATTTTATGACTTTAAACTCTGAATGTGAAAGTGTAAGAAGTCCTCCCTCAGTACTTCTATGGATAAATATTATATTAAGGACAAATATAACTTTGCAGTAGATGTGCGTTTAGTCTGTATTATATTAATTATACCTCCATACAGCTGCCACCCAGTTAGCTCCCAATATAGCCACACAGTTTCAGTGGCTTTGCACAACTGAGAGGAGAAAATAAATCATAGTTCTAATGAGAGCTCAAAACTCTGTAACAGAATTTGCTGGAAGAAATATGAAAATAATTCAAACTGAAACAAATCTAGAATAAAAGAAAAAAAATCACTATGTATTGAAACATGACCTAAAAATGCCAGTACACCGCTCTGCTTTTTCTATTATTTGAACTGCTAGAAGTCTCTGTACTCTCCAGAGTAAAAGTAAGTTTTCACTCCTGGTAAAATTGCAGCATGTTGATTTTTCAATGCAGTGTATTTTATGTAACTGAACCTCAGTTTTTTAAATTGACAATAGTGTTTATAAAACACCAGAACTGATTCAGGAAATGCTCAAAATATCAACATTTGTCCGTTAAAATTGATGCCTCAAGAAAACTAATTAATCAATATTCAATCTCTCCTACCAAGGTCTTATCACTTGGAAAGTGTGTGTGTGTGTGTTCTAAGATGCCAGCACAGGACGTTTGTGAATCAGCTTGCTTCAGGAGAATACAGAGAAGAGAAATACACTGAGGATTTTCTGTGTAAAAATAGACAAAAAAACTGGTAACACACATCGCAATTTCACTCATATTTTTTGCTGTATTTGTTTGCTATCAATCAGACTTGTTCTGATATTCTTGGTTAATACTAACTGGTCAAAAATAAGCACCAGTTTTCCAATTGCTATTGTAAGAAGACAATTGTCCTACATATGTAGAGTAACCCTGAAAGTGAGAACTGTATTAGCATCACTACTCACGACTTTCTGAATATTGCATGATGAATGACTGTCTGAGGAATCACTCCCGGCTGTTTGTTTGTTTTCTCTTGGAGATAGAAGGCATGTTTGACACTGCTATGTTATCTCCACAGCATAGCTGCAAAGCAATTCCAGAAAGCAAGATACATTATTTTTTAAAAGATAGCACTTTCTCCATGTGACACAGAGTCACATTTCAGCTTTCAGTTAGCTTATGAAGGCTAACTTTTAGTTATAATAAGTAATATGTCAACTACAGAAACATAAATAAGCAGAGAAGACCACAATGCATTCTGAAGAGGGAATAAAGTTGCAGTTATGACCTTTGGCTGCTTTGTCACATGTGACATGTGCCACACGTGCAACAGATCATTTATGGTTGTGTAAAGCACCTAACCCTGAAATCAAGGAAAGAACCACTTAAAGGAAGTATTATGTTCCACCTAGTATCTCTACCATAAACCAAATAATCATATAGAAATTTATCACAGAATGGCACAGTACTATTGGTTCACCAGTAATTTCAGATTACTGATATGACATGTACTTGATAACTATAAAAAAAAACCACAGTGGTCTGTACAGGTTATCCAATTAATTTTGTGTTTTCTGTCACTCATTTAAACAGTGTTTTACTTTTGCACAGATAAGCAGCAGTTTCAGGTGCACAAACAGCAACACATCTGAAAGGAGCCTTATTCCCAAAGGGGTAGCAGCCAACATGCTTTGGACTAGGTCAATATATCCTTTCCAAGGTATTTTCTTTTTCAAGAGAGTTTTGGCTATGCTTTGAGATTATCATAAAGAGGGACATATTCCAAAGTTTTTCAGAAATGATGAGTTTAAGAAACAAAATCAACATCATCAGTACATACATTTTCTGATGTTCATGAAATATAATCTTGAAGTACACAACAGAAACTCACACTCTAAAAATCAACAATAGATCTTTAAATAAAATGCCAAGAATGCGTAATCAATTATTTGCTTAGGTACAGTTATAGCAAGTGAGTGCTTTAGAGAATAAAAGCACCTACCAAGAAGCCAGCTGTGTACATGTTTTTATCTCTAAAACAGCTGCTGCATTTGACTATGCCACTAAGAGAGTCTCCTCCTTTCCCACTGGCCACTATATTAAGTAGCTTGCTGTAATTGCTGCATAGCACTTGGCAGTTGAAGGCACGGTAATACTTAGTGTTAATAAAAGTAGAAACTGTTCTCACAGTTGTATGGCTCACAGTTGCATGTGTGAAATATATCACATTTAGTGTAGGCAAACTGGACTTCCACAGTAAAGATGACTGCAGACTGTGACAGATAAAATATGCTCAGCTAAGTGTGTATCCATGTCACCACATATAGTATTGGAAGTTAAATGATTATGTAGTTAGAAAATGCACAGATATGATGATTGCTGAAATCACTACTTCTTTGAGTTCTTTCATAGCTTGGTGTTGCAGTAATAAAAATTAGTAACTTTGAAGAACTGTTTTAATTTAAACATGAATGTCTTACTGCATGAAAAATAATGTGGCCCTATGCATGTTTACATATATTTTTCCTTATAGCTTCATCTGTAGGGAAGGAATGAGTCAGAGGAGCCAGCATATAGCTCTATCTGTACCTGTCTATTCCCAAAATATCACAACAAATATTTAAGGATCTTTTGAAGTGACAGAAGTAAAGGTCAGGGTCATAGAAAAGGGCAGCTTATGGAGGAGGGGATTAGCATTTCTCTAAGTGATTTCTTCTTCCATCTATTTTTTTATATTTTCCATAAACAGACCTCTCTAATTTCAAACACATTTTCTGAATTCTGCAGAGAAGTCAGTTCTAAAAAGGTATCGTCCAAAATAAATGTTTTTCTTGGCTCATACACTGGTTATCCTGTTTTTCCTTCACTAGTATAAATATGGGTGGGAGAAGGTATATGTGTGTGCATATTCTGTATATACACAAATATCAGTGTAGCCTCTATTTAGCATTCTGTACTCACATACTGCTTATGCAAAGGTATTTATGAGATCTTTGCTTCTAAGATTTCTTTTAGTCTCTATTTCATTGAAAAAAAAGTAATTATTTAATAGATTGATTAGACTAGCATTTATCTGTTTCATCTGACAAGCAGACTAATACCAGAAGAAAGCTCCAGGTGCTCAGCTCCATTATAAAGCAGATCTTTATTTTGCATATCCGAACAGAGGGCAGTTCTCCAGCATCCCACACACACTCATTTCTCCTCTTTTAAGGAGCTTTAACTGTGTGCTAGGCCAGCTCTGAATTCAGACAGGCTGCATTCACTTTTCATTTATTTTTAAAGATTGCTTTTAGATTAGAAAATGGTAAATGGCTTTGTGGAAGTGTGACCCCTTCACTACCACCCTCTGCCTTGTCACCATCCAGCAATAACCAGCTCCTTTTAAAGCAAACTAAATGCAATGCTTCCTAAGAACTCTAATATAAAATACTTATTTCAGTTTTAATTCCCACTTGTGTTTTGGCAAGCAGTTTTCCAGGTTTCAGATGAAATTCCTCAGTAAATAGTATTCTCTCTCAAAATGTGTGGCCAAAAAGCATAAAGAACTTGATTCTCAGTAGCTTTCCAGTCCAGGTCCTCACCTACCATTTTGCAAAATGAAGACAGACAAGGAAAATAGAACCACTGATCTGACAGCAACTCACAGCCATCCAATACAGGTGTAATTTATTCTTGTTCAAGCTGCTGCAGATGGCACCAAATTCTGCTCTCCTTACATATGATACATGATTCAGCAAAGAACTTGACCTCTCTCTAGCCCATAGAAACAGAGAAAGCGAGATGCCTCCCCCAAGTATGTGAAAGGGAGTATAGGTTTTTCATGCTTTTAAGCCAGCCAATTAAAATGAAGATGAAGAAAAGCAGAACACTACTTAGGGGCAGATGAAGGAAAGAGTGTTTTTATATACTTGCTTCAGTGTGATTTTTGTAGAACCTGTCAGAATACATGCATGAATTTTACTATTAGTCTCACTGCTTCTGTATTTCAGTCTCACTTTCTGTACTATCAGGAAACTTCTGCTCTAGTCTTCTTAGCTTGGGACTCACTATAATACATGGCATTTTTCTAAATTACATCAATACTAAATAATAAATTAAATTGGATGGTAAAATAGAAAACTGATCATAGAACGTCAAGGAAATTGTGAAAGAAGAAAAATGCTTGTGGTTCTTGTGAGAAGCAGAGGGAGAGGAAGCAAGTACGTGTGCATTCATGCATGAGGAAGTAGCCAGGGCTAGTGGACAACTGAGTGGAATCCAGTACATCCTGACTTGAGATCTTGAAGCATGAGGGGCAGGGATGGGCATGTACCAGTATCACTAGTTAATGTTGCTCAGTTATTAATTCAGCTGCACCGTCTTTACTATACACTCACCTATCTCTAGTTTTAAGATAATAAAACAGATGAGTCTATGACTGCTACATTTATTTTTCTCCCAGTAGACCATTTCACTTCTGGTTCAGATCGTCAGATTTTATAGGTTTTACTAGCACTGGAGTGAATTGAAAGCAGCTCCATTAAAAGCAGATGAGTCACTACAGAATGGACCAGGTGATAAAAAAAACAGGTCACCAGAGTTCAACTGGAGTTTGGCTCAGATCATCCCCAAGTCTTGGGAGGCTGCATGAGGTGGTGGGGAGGTCAAAGAACACCAGGTAAGATCAACCTGCCATGGTCTGAGGTGGCTGCCTGCTGCAGCACTGACCACAACTGCCCCGATGCCATTACTTACAAGGCAACAGCTGCAATGCAGAGGGTAACACAGATACCATCCTATTCCTGGTGATCCTTATATGGCTCTCTGCACACTGGCACAGCCTCTGACAGCCCCTGTGTAAGAGATCTGGCAGTGCCAGACCACACCTGGAGCAGGACTGAAGAGATACTGAAGGGGAAGAGGAGGCTCCAGAAGCACCGGTCCTGGTCCTGCACTCTCCATCAGCAGCCTTGGACAGCAATAACCCATCCATATCAAAGGCACACCTAATGGCTGGGTTGCTCCCAAATCTGTCACCAATAGCATCCACATCTCTTGCTGCAGTAGTGCAGGCTACAGCCTGCCTACTTATGCTTTTGGGTGCTCTTAGGGCCATATTTCTCCCAGGCCTCCACCAGTTTTTCTCCATGTGGTGTCTTCTTCTGTTCTGCTCATCTGGAGAAGAGTTTTGCAACACCATGCCAAGCCCAAAGACAGCCCAAAGCTGGACAGCAGACGCAGAGCCCAAGAGTGCAAGACCATTTTTCTCCACACCCTGGACTGCATCTGTGACAGTGTGTAATTGTGCATAAATAATATGTATACAAGAAAAAAAACCAGAGTACATCAGCTTAAAATTAAGATTTGCACAGTAATTTGGGAATTTGCTGCTGAGTTCAGACAAAAAGTTGAGGATTCAGGACTCTCTCACCACACAGCAAATACATACAAGAGTTCTGGAAAAACTGGGAGGGTAACTACAGAGGTAGAAGTCAGCTCTGAAATGAGTTTCTGTGTTGTTTGGCTGGGTTTCAAAGGATCTGATTATTTTTATACTGTAGGTATTAAACTGTTCTGTTAATGACGTGTTAAGGCAGTCATGGATTTGCCAGAAGTTCTAGGAAGATCAAGGCTACATCTTCCTCAGTGAGCACACAAAATCTTGCATAGGCATCACTTAGTTATGATTTAAAACATAGTAACTCTTTTCTAGAGCTGGATGAATTACTATCAATTGTCCTTTTCTTGCACATTATTTTTGCCAGAAGAATCACTATTGTAATGCTTCATTGCAAATTCTACATAGTTTTTCAATCTTTGGTTGCCTACACTGATTCAGGTTGTACTATTCTCTATAGCCAAGAGATACAGCCAGAGACCTTTTGACTCACCTCTTCAGAAGGAGTGTGGCCTTCCTGGATGTGGTTTTAACCAGTTGCAAAAATAAAGCCCAATGCCTACTTGCTGTTCCACTGAAAGACAGGATAGGTTTGGGCTTTTGAGTCTGCAACATCTCCAGCAAAAATTTACTGAAGGCAACAATCCTGTATTGCTCCTCAAACACATCAGGGAAAAAAATAAGCCAGTAAATTATCTGCAAAGTTGAAATGACAGATTGCAGGCTGTCAATGATCCTCTACAGATGTTGTTTGAAAATCACATGGATACAAAGAATGAAAAAGCAAGATGGATTTATCTTTATTGGTCAAGTTCTTAGTAACAGTTATGATGGCTGGTTTAACTGTATACTCAAGCATGAAATCTGCCTCTGCTAATTCTTAGGTTAGCATGATTTTTTATTATTTATCTTGCAATATTAAGAGACAGATTCTTAGTAACAGCAAATCTGCACTCTCTTTTAAAGAACAGGACACAAGCAGGAAAGCATGTTTCTTGTGCACAGCTGTAGACTGGCATTTGGCATTTGCCCTTGTCCCAGGTGTATCACTGCTTTGCTGGATAACCATGGAAAAAACATTCCCTTGTCTTCTACCACAGCTTACTCCTCAGAAAAATATTAATAATAGTGTCAGGCTTCATTGGGAAGATCTTTGAAATCTATGGGTGGAGACCACTGTGCAAATACAGGCTATTGCTGGAAATTTATTTATTTCTTGTTCAGTTGTACGGATGCTGGCCTACTTTTATCCACTGTTGCACCACAGCAGTGATCACAATGCAGATTAAACTCTTGGCATCTAAAGTACTTTTTGTGCATTCACTGCCGAAACTCTTGCTTCAAATTTCCTGTCTCCTGCAGCTCACAGGTGGAAGATGCATCACAGACTCCTAGCAATTCTAGAGCTGGACCTGCCTGCCTAAGTCCTGCATACCTCAGTCCCCCACCTCCTTTGTCATGGGTGCTTCCTTTCTCCTTCCCAGACTACATTATGTAGCATGAACATCTCACAAGAGGATTGACTCCCCCGTAGTGCCACCTGGTAAGGAAGGCAGCACCCAGTGCACCACCTGCACCATGCCAGCTGAGATAATAACCTCTTCCTCCTCCTGCTTCCTATCTCACTCTATTGAGGGCTGCCACAGACTGGTAAAAAAAAAATCAAACAAACAAAAAAGAATAGCAAAACATCAACGCATTTTCTTGTCTGGAAGCACAGCATCTGATAAGGATATGCATGACTTCAAGCTGTTGACAGCAAACTGGATGAACGCTGTTTTGCACAGATGTCCAAGCAAGCAGTCACTGCCCCAGATTTGGCTCCCTACCACATGAGGAGAGATCTTCAAAAGAAGGAGCACTCTGCAATCCAATAAGATTCATAATCACCACCACTGAATTTAAAGATGGTTTGTTTATCTGGCTAGCATTACATCTGTGTAACTGTGTGTGGGGCAGCTGTCCCAAAGATGACTGCTTCAGTAAGTTTGTGAGAAACCTTGCAATTTTAGAATGAAGACAATCTGGTTTAGGCAAAAATAAAATTTAAACAATACACAGAATGAGGCCTTAAAATTCCCACAGGAAATAATACTTTGTGGGCTCAAAACCTATGTAATAATTGGTGACAGCTTCATTAAGTTTTCCCCCAATGTTTGGTCTCCCTTTTCAACTACTACCATTCATATGATCCAGTTCATTCACTACCAAGAGAAGATTAATTAAAGTTCTGATCTAAATTAAATATCCCATCATATCTTTATTAATTCCCAAGCCACTTCCTTTCACTTCTTTTTATCTTAATCTTTTTTCACCCCTGCATCACCACTGCCTTCATAACTGAGAGTTTACTAACCCAGTTATTTACATTTTTTGGATGCAGAATACTTCGTTACAACAGAGTTACTCTTGGTGGTAGGTCTGTGCTGCCCTCCTCCCTGTTTTATTTTTTTTAATCAAAACAATTCTTTGCCATAGCAACTTTTCTTGGCTACCTACCCATTCCAATAACTTGCAAGCAGCAAACACTTGACAACACTGATCAGACTACACTGTCCTCATGCCAAATTGAAAGGCAACCCCTCACTGGAACAGTAAATGCAGTCACAAAGTTACAGGATGAAACTGTTGCAGGTCTCTCAGAAAGCTTGTATTCTTTAGAAAGTTATTGAATGCTAAGAAGTTTGCTGTGCCAAAACTTTCGGAACTTTAGAAGCAACTCAAGGGAGCAACTCCTCCCTAAGCCTTTTAATTTATTATAGGAAGGGAAGAGCTATAAAAGCCAACAAACTTCTTATAAAACTGGTAAAGGAAAAAAATGTTCAACTCAAATAAGTATCAGACATGGAACAAGAAGTGCCAAAATCATGCTGAACCAACTTCTAACAATACTTAAGTCACTGCCAGTTTGACATAAGATGATATGTGAAAGTGCCAACTTTTTTAATAAGGGTTGTTATTGCACCTATCTAATCACAACTTCCCAATTACACATTCTATAAAAATACCACAATACTACGGTTTCCTTCAAAAGTTTTCTCCCTAAATTTCCTCCATGATTTAAAGCTACCAATATTCTGGTAAGTAGATGGATTTATGTTTTCATACTGCAGAACTTAAAAAAAAAAAAAATTAAACCTATCTACAAGAAAAGGGGCTTCTCCTGCTATTGAATGACTTTAAAATGAGAATTATTCATTATATTTATCCTATCACCTTAAGAAATAACATTGAGAGTCCCAGTATGCTATTTATACTTCCAAATCAGCATGTGCAAAATACAAAACAGTTTTCAATTACTTATATACTAAACCCCTAATATTTTCCAATTTATTTTGGTCAAAATGCTATAATTAGTGTCTGATTACAAACCATCAACTTAAACAAATTACCTGTAGTTGGTAGAGTTGGATTAAGCTAAAAAAAAATGTCCAAGAACATAATATTTCAGTGTAGCCAAGAATCTGTGGAGGCTATTAAAAGTGGGAAATTTTGAAGCAGGAATAGCTACAATCTAAGCATAATAAGCAATATCACCACATAAATATCAAAGCATCCCATAAGTTATATGCCCATAAAAAAGTTGTGGATTTGTTTGGGTTTTTTTATTGGTACATTCTCAGTGATAACATTCCCTAGTTTTCCTGAAAGTTGCCATGCTGTTGGAATTCTTTCAAGGTACAATTCCTAGTCTTGTTGCCAGAGATTTGCATGCAGAGATGAAGATGGATGATGCAGCAGTGGTACAGACATAGTCAAAGGATATGGAGCAGTCATGTTCCTTCTTTTTGGAGTAACATAGCTCTTATTGCTTAGGCCCACTCCTGGGCATTTGTTCTCTCCAAAGCCATGTGAAACAACAGTAGGTTCATCTCTACTCTTGAAATGAGCTTTTATATCTCTGCTCTTTCCTATAGTTCATCATGGCAACTTCCTGAGTTCATGGCCTTACTGAGTTCCAGACTTTCCTCTTTTTATCTATTCATCTATTCACCTCTCAAGTTTAGCTGCTCCATTAAACTTGTCAAGCTCTTCAAGGAGTATCTTCCCAATGCTTTCAAATGCAGCTCTCTAATACTGACAGTTCACCTGGTCCAGGAAAATTTATGGTTTCACCTTTATTTCCTTTACCCAGATCCCCACCAACATGTGTGAGAAAGTGCTTCCACACGGCTTGTCCTAAAGTTCTTTAGGTCTCACCCTTCATTTTCCCAACAGGGCGCACTACCATGTGCTATTACTAAAAATGCCCTGTATTGGTTGGATTTTTTTCTTCTGTGTTGACCATGAATCCACCTCTGCCATTCTGTTTGTATCACTAATACAGACCACCTACCCATTCTTCCTCAGCAACCTACATGCTCTCCTACTCCTGAAAAAGATAAAACTTTCTTCTTTCCTCCTGTCACAGAGAAAAAACTGCTCAGGACTTAACCAATCTAGAATCAAAGTGTTTTACTGATTTGTTAATGACATAATTAACTTGCAGTGAATCCATACATTCATGACCAATATCAACAGTAAAACAGACAAACCATAATACTATATACTTATGAAATGCTAACAAAGACCCACAAACTTCAAAACTGCCTTTTATGACTAATCCCAAGAAGGCCTATTCTTTCCTACACACAGGGTACACATTCACGCACATACACACACAGAGATACAGAGTGGAGGAATGGGTTACAAGCTTTCCTATCCTGGGAACGTTGCTTTCTGTACTTGCAGAAACCTCCCAAGGCAGATGCAGGTGCTGCCACTTCATGTGTGTGCTCCCTACAATCCATTAATGCATGTGTTGGTGAAGAAGACACCAGAAGCATACATAAACATGCACAACTAGCACACAAGCCTCTGGTTGATGCACACCATGTCACCAGGCTCCCAGCCAGGCACAGGCTTCTCAAAGCTCTGATCAAGAAGATTCACTGCCCACTGTGCACAAAGGTCATGGTGCTCAAGGACTGACATCTAGAAGCACCAGATCAGGTTATGTCAGTTGCCATTTTCTCCTGAAGGTCTCTTCCATCCTCTTCAAGGTCTCTAAAACAGAAGATTACCATGATTATGTTTTAGAATCATAGAAACATGGAATAGTTAGGGTTGGAAAGGACCTTAAGATCATCTAGTTCCAATCCCCCTGCAAGAACACCTCCCACTAAATCATATCATCCAAGGCTTTGTCCAACTCGGCCTTAAACACTACCAGCGATGGAGCATTCACAACTTCCCTGGGCATCCCATTTCAGTGCCTCACCACTCTTACAGTAAGGAATTTCTTCCTCAGATCCAACCTAAACTTTCCCTGTTTAAGTTTTAACCTGTTACCTCTTGTCCTCTCAGTACAGTCCCTAATGAAGAGTCCCTTCCCAGCATCCCTACAGGCTACCTTCAGATATTGGAAGGCTGCTATGAGGTCTCCACGCAGCCTTCTCTTCTCCAGGATGAACAGCCCCGACTCTCTTATCCTATCTTCCTATGCAAGGTGCTCCAGTCCCCTGATCATCCTTGTGGCCTTCCTCTACACTTGTTCCAACAGTTCCATGTCTTTTGATGTTGAGGACACCAGAACTGTACACAATACTCCAAGTGAGGTCTCACAAGAGCAGAGTAGAAGGGCAGGATCACCTCCCTCATTCTGCTGCTCACACTCCTTTTGATGCAGCCCAGGATGCGGTTGGCTTTCTGGACTGCAAGCACACACTGCTGGCTCATGTTCATTTTCTCATCAGCCAACACCCCCAAGTCCTTCTGCTCAGGGCTGTTCTGAATCTCTTCCCTGCACTACCTGTTTCCATGCCTGGGATTGCTCCAACTCAGGTGTAGGACCCTTGCACTTGGCATGGTTCAACTCCATGAGGTTGGCATCAGCCCACTTCACAAGTGTGTCAAGGTCCCTCTGGATGGCATTCCTTTCCTCCAACATATCAACCAAGCTACATAGCTTGGTGTCATCGACAAACTTGCTGAGAGCGTACTCAATCCCACTGTCCAAGTCACTGACAAAGATGTTGAACAAGACCGGTCCCAACACCGATCTCTAAGGGACACCACTCCTTACTGGTCTCCAGCTGGACATTGAGACATTGAGCACAACTCTTTGCCTGCAGCCATCCAGCCAGTTCTTTATCCACCGAGTGGTCCACCTATCAAATTGATGTCTCTCCAACTTAGAGTCAAGGATGTCATGTGAGACAGTGTCAAACGCTTTGCACAAGTCCAGGTAGATGACATCAACTGCTCTACCCCTGTCCATCAGTTCTGTAGACCCATCATAGAAGGCCACCAGATTGGTCAGGCAGGATTTTACCTTAGTGAAGCTATGCTGGCTGTCACCAAGCACTTTGTTGTTTTTCATGTGCCTCAGCATTCCAGGAGAATATGCTCCAAGATTTTGCCAGGCACAGACGTGGGGCTGACTGGTCTGTAATCCCCTGGCTCATCCATTTTCTCCATCTTGAAAATGGGGGTTATATTTCCCTTTTTCCAGTCATTGGGAACGTCTCCTGACTGCCAAGATTTTTTAAATATGATGGACAGTGGCTTAGCAGCTTCATTCATCAGCTCCTTCATGACCCGCAGATGGACTTCATAAGGTCCCATGGACTTGTATACGTTCAGGTTCCTAAGATGGTCTCAAACCGGATCCTCTCCTACAGTGGACCCAAGGTCTTCATTCTCACTGTCCCTGCATCTGCCTTCCAAGACTTGGGGGGTGTGGTCAGAGGATTTGTCAGAGAAGTCTGAGTCAAAGAAGTCATTAAGAACCTCAGCTTTCTCCAAATCAAGGTAGCCAGTTCTCCTGATAGCTTCCAGAGGGGACCCACGTTATCCCTAGTCTGTCTTTTATTTGCAATGTACCTATAGAATCCTTTCCTGTTATTCTTAACGTCCCTAGCCAAGCTTAATTCTAACTGGGCCTTAGCTTTCCTAACCTGGTCCCTAGCTTCCCAGACAACATCCCTGTATTCTTCCCAGGCTGCCTGTCCTTGCTTCCACCTCTTATAAGACTTTTTTCCTTTGAATTTTTCTCAGGAGCTCCTATCTATCCAAGGAGGTCTCCTGGGCCTCCTGCGGGACTTTCTTCTAGTAGGGATGTATCGCTCCTGAGCTTGCAACAGGTGATCTTTGAATATAAGCCAACAGTCTTGGGCTCCCCTGCCCTACAGGGCTATATCCCATGGAGCCTTACTGAGCAGATTCCTGAAAAGGCCAAAGTCTGCTCTCTTGGAGTCCAGGGCAGTGAGTTTGCTGCACGCCCTTCTCACTGTCCTGAGGATCTCAAATTCGACCATCTCATGATTGCTGCAATCAAGGCTGCCCTGGAGCATCACATTTCCGATCAGTTCTTCCCTGTTGGTGAGCACGAGATCAAGCATGGTGCCTCTCTTTATCAGCTCCTCTATTACTTGCAGAAGGAAGTTGTCTTCCACACAAATGAGGAAACTCCTGGATTGCTTGTGCCAGGCCGTACCATCCCTCCAACAGATATCAGGGTGGTTGAAGTCCCCCATAAGGACAAGGGCCTGTGAGCATGAGGCTATTCCTATCTGTCTATAGAGCACTTCATCCACAGATTCCTCTTGATCAGGCAGTGTGTTACAGATCCCTACAGTAGTGTCTCCCATCGCTGTTCTCCCTTTAACCCTGACCCACGAACTCTCTACCGACTGCTCACCTGTCTCCAGACAGAGCTCCATACTCTCCAGCCTATCCTGCTTAAAGGAGAAAAACAACAGCTGCTGCTGAACCCATGACATTAACGTAAATAGCAACTCCCCCTCCCTGCCTGCCAGGCCTGTCTTTCCTAAACAGCCTGTAACCTTCCATTCCAACACAACCAGTCATAGGAGCCATCCCACCATGTTTCTGTGATGCCTATGATATCATAACTCCTTAGACATACACACATCTCTAATTTTTCGTTTGTTCCCCATGCTACAGGTGTTTGTATAGACGCATCTGAGCCGAGCTCCAAATGAAGCCAGCTCATTGGCTGGAGCAGTTGGAATATCTCTACATTTCTTTGAGCATTTATTATAGGTGCTGGCAAGTGACTTGGTCTGTTGGGATGGAATGATAGTCCCTCCCCCAACACATCTAGTTTAAGTCATCCTTGACCAGTCTGGCAAGTCTCCTACCAAATCCACTCTTCTCTTTCTTTGTCAGACCAGCTCCACCAGTCCCCAGTAGACCTGGCCTACTAAACTGAGTCCCGTGTTCAAGGTACCCAAACCCCTAACTATGGCACCACCCTTCTAACCATTTATTAACCTGGCCAATTCTAGGTTTTTTAAGGTCCTGTCCTGTATCCTGGAGAATTAATGAAAAGACAATCTGCACTCCAGAGTCCCTAACCACCTCTCCCAGGGCTCTGTAGTCCTTCTTTATGTTCTACAGGCTACAGCAATCTGTATCAGTAGCACCCACATGGATCACTAGAAGTGGGTAAGTCAGTGGGACCAACTAGAGCAGGCAGCCTCTGTGCAACTGCGCTGACCCATGCCCATGGTAGGCAACACATATCCCTTGAGACTGGGTCAGGCTGACAGATGGGTGCCTCTGTTCCTTTCAAAGCAGAGTCCCCTACAACTACAACCTGTTGCTTTTTCCTGGCAGCACCAGTAGTGATCTTCTTTATCAGTGCATCAGCCGGTTGTTCCTGGTGCAAGTAATTTTCCTCAAAAGCCCCCTGCAGGACAGCAAAGCAATTCTGTGTGGAGACATCAGATTTAGGAGAAAGCCCCTTGCTTTTAATTGTCCTCTTCCTCCTTTTTTGTTGTGAATTTTTTTTTTTTTTTTTGTTACTATTTCACAGCTTCCTGTGTTAGCGGCTTCCTTCTTTTCTCCATGACCTACAGTGGACGCTTGGGGCCCCTACAAAGTCTGATCCTGGAGCAAGCAGTGCTGCCTCATCTCAGCTTCCCTGACATCTTTCAGCCTACTGACAGCATTCTGCAGCTCAGCCACCTGCTGCAGTAGGACTTCCACCAGCTCTCATTGAGTGCAGCCCTGCTCATTGAGCACTTTCACCTCATGAGACCAGTGCAGGCACTTTCTACACTCCGATCTCTGCACTGCAGCCTCCCTTCTCATCAGCTCTGTCTGGGTGCCTACGCTAGCTACTGCTGGGGCAGCAAGAGCAGAGCTCCCAGGCTGGGCCCTGGTCATAAGGCAAGTGCTCACCATCCCTCTTGCCTGCCCACGTGAACTGCTGCCCAAACTGCCTTGAACCTGCCCTGTTCGCCATGCTCCTGGTCTCTCTATAGCTTTTCAGGCTGACTATGTTTCAAAAGTCTCTCTGTAAGTCCCCAGATGGTCAGATTGGAGTAGACATCCTAACAGGTTTGAGTACTCCATACATATCACCACTCTTCCTTATCTTAGAGGTGTTTTTACCCAGGCCAGTTGCCAAAGGTGGGCTACATGAGCACCTTACAACTTCAAGGCAGTTGTTCAGTATTACTGCTGTTGTTATTTTGTTATTTTTATTATCATATTCTTGCTATTATTAAAAGTCCTATTAAAACCTTCATACAATTATACATCTCTTTTTGGCAATTTTTTAGTGAATAATTTTAATGCCTGAATTATTACACCAGACTCATGTTTAGACTGTTGCTTCCTTTGCAGCCTAGAAAAGTCAGATTGCCTGTTTTTCTCTCAATTCACAGGCTTGTATTTTTTACCCTTCTCTATGTAAATGTGAGAGCTGTAAGGACAATAGCAACAACCAGTTTAGATGGCCACAAAAAGAGAAACAGGCTTCAATCTGTAACCCATGTAAACTCTGCACAAAGACTCAAATCCCTCAAATCAGAAACTTGCTAGAATTTAGAGCTTGTTAACATTTTTATGAACTGATCCAAAATGATGATTTATTTCAAACTGCTTTAGATAGTTCAAGGTTTTTTGGGAGTTGTTTTTCTCAGAATGACAATAGAGTACTTTATAAGTGGTATTACCAGAAGCCTGCTATATTTTTCATAGGCTGAGAAATAAAAAACCTAGAGACCTTGCTTTGGTTTGGTAAGTCTTATTTTGTTTGCACTTCCTACTCCTTCCTTAGTTTGTCTTAATTACTTGTTTCAAACAACCAGTGATATAAGGCATTTGAACCCCATGTCATGGGAGTGGCTATGTTTTATCAATGCCCTCCAATCGATCCAGAATTTCTTCTCTGTTCCAGCCTCTTCTCTGACCTGAGATAGTCTACATATTCACAGATCTCTCACAAAAATCAAAGGCTTAGGCTTCAACAAAGAAAGCGTCTCTATTTTACCTCTCCATGTCTGAAATTTTGTCCAAGGAAAAAAAAAAAACACCTTACATTGTAATCAAGACAGAATTTTATAAATACATGAGGTATTCCTTTCAGATATCAAAACTTGCTTAGTATGCAGCTATTGATTCCTAACTTTAACAATGGAAGATGCTCTGAACTGGTACTGCTATTTCCAGAAGATTATTTGTGAATCTATTAAAACAGGCCTAAAATCACATTCATCCAGAAAGTACAAAAGTAATTAGCTCACCAGGACTTTGTTGCAGCACTTCCTGTGTGAAATATTTGCACTGTATTTCTGAACCTTGCTGATTCACAGTTTCATTCCCACAGACCCAGGCCTGCTTTCTGTATCTTATTTTCTTTGTATGATGTCCTAAATTACACTTGAAGCCTTGTTTCAGAATTTTTTCTAATGAAAGTTAATTTGTTTATTTCAGTACTTTGTCTTCACAATTTTTCTAGTTTTCTTTATGCTTTCACTAATACATTTAAACACAGCTAAAAAGAATTCCCTCATGCATTCTAGATGGCAAAGAGAGATCATATCCTATCAGATGAACATTCGTGCTTCTGGAGAGAAAGTACAAATGATCCAGATTTCTTTCAGAACTTGATTTTATCAGCCCTAGAAAAAAAAAAAAAAAAAAAACAAAAAAAAAAAAAAAAAAAAAAAAAAAAAAAAAAAAAAAAAAAAAAAAACACAACAATATTAATTAACAGTCCCCAGGTAAAATGCACATGGAAGATGGTGCTACTGAATTAACTATGTTTCTTTCTCTGGCCCATTGTGTACTATCTTTTTCTGCACATCAGATTTAACCCACTGCCAATGTTCCTTTGTTGTGCTTGCAAAACATCTCTTGCATAGAAAGAACATTTCTCCCCCTATTATTCTAATGTTCACAATTATAACTTCCTTTATATTGAAATTACTGTTTCTCTAGGTACCTTTGAGCTGGTCTGCAGTGAGGGTACCCAACTGCAGTAGACCAGACTAGCAACTCGCTGCCCCAACAGTCACAGATATGAAGTTTTCGTGCACACACAAAAGGCCCCTGCACTGCCAGCTTCTAGCTGTTGAAAAGGGATAGCCTGGGAACTCTCAGCTTTCTGAGAAGCAGCATTGTTTACCTGAACATGATCTCTAGAAGTCAAAGAAAGGGCGAAAAATAACAAGCTGATTAGAATGCGTGACTCTAACATTCAAGAGAAGTTCTTGCTTCAGAGTTTTAGTCTTTTCTTGTGGTACAGTTCCAAGGACCCTTCTCCCTCCTGTGTTTCAGCCCATACAAGAGACATGCAGACATTATATTTCCCAGCAATAGGCCGTGGCTCATTCCTCTATCTTATCAATGCCCACCACCAAATAGTATCTGATATCCTAGTCTTTTTAATGGGAAGATTTTTTCTCAGCATCAATTCAGCAGTATGTTCTCTCCTCCAACTGGCAAAAAAATTCAGTGGGCAAAATTCTGGCAGTGATCTTTCCAAATTCCACCATCACATAATCTCCATTCACTTGATAGGCTTAAATGAGATGCTTTACACAGTAAATATTATTATGTTTGTAGGCTCTGTTTATGGTTTTTCTTATTTCAGTGAAAAGAAAAACAGCTGATAACCATAATTGAACAGAGAGCTGCAAAGCACCACAGATTGATATAAGAACTAAACAAATCAGCTTCTGTAATAGTAAATGTCTTTCTAACCTATTAAAATTCTTTGGAAGAATTAATATAATGGTAGATGAAAGCACACTGATGGATACAATTTTTTTGTTATTTCTGAAGAATTTTAAACACCAAATCTTCTAGAATTGGCTCTTAAGAATATCTGGAAATTACATATGCCTGACAATGCATCCAAATCGGTTTTAGTTCAAATTGCCCCACCTTCTACGCTTTCGGTTGCATTGTGGAGTCATCTCAGAATGCACAAATAAGTTTCTTTCCAGTGAGGGCTAAATCAGAAGATGCAGGCCTGAAGCAGACCTGTCACACTTCAATTGCTGCCAGGTATTGAAGCTCCACATTGTATCGTAGGAGATCTAGCTGAGTACAAACCCCCAAAATGCACGAAGCATTTACATAAGGAACTGCAACTGTTTTGGTATATAGACTTGCTCCTCCTGTGCTGTTCTGCTAGCTGATGCAGACCTATCCTGGGGGCCACTTACACCATGTGAAAGTTACCATGCCAACTTATTTATCATAAGCTGTGACGTTGTTCCAAGGCAGTAAAAAATTAACCTCATGTAACTAATCATCTTCTTCTGAAAATCCCTTAAAGCAAATTACTATAGGGGGAGAACTGAAACGTGTTGGGGAGGTTGCTGTAAGGAAGCTGGTGGTGGGAAAAGACTGAGGCAGCTTGATGCACCGGAAGAGTGAAAGGACTCAAAGGCAGTTAGTTCATGGGTAGTGGAGCAGATGGTGGAGCTGAGAAGATCTGGACATACCCTGAGAGATGAGGGTCAAACTGAGATGGAACAGTGGAGGCTTCTTCAGGTGTGTATGAAATACGGATTAACACTGTTTGTAAGTTGGCAAACTCTCACTCCCTTCTCAGCTACACAGCAGAGGAGGAGACAGGAATTTGTTGTTTATGCAGCACGCACTCCTCTTACAAACAACCTTTGTGCCCTTTGGCACAGGCAAAGCTGTTGGCTGTGCTACCACTGGCTACTGCCTACTCTGCCTGCACAGCAAGTTGGACCTGTCTTGAATGACACTGGCCAAAGAATGAGGGTCTTCACTCATCCGCCAGCTTACAAGTTGCCTCGCCAGCTTCACTCACTGAGACAGGCTCAGATGGCACCTGTTACAATTCCTCTGTATCTCCACACATATTCTCTACAATTTATATTTCGAATATTCTGACAAGGTTAATTGCGAGTATCGCAAATTATGAGTGTCCTCAGATGCTTCACAGCAGTCAGGTCATTCCTAGCAGCTAGTCTAAAATTGGAGAAAAATGCATGTAAGGTCATCAAAGTCACCAAATGTCCCTGAGACCAGGCTCTTCTTCTCATTCTCATATAGAGACTCTCCATAGGCTACCTGTTATCCTCATGCTTCTTTGGAATTTAAATCTATGAACTTTCACGTTTCTATTCAGCCGCCCTCAGCAAAACAACATGCTCTCAAGACTGCAGATTTATCTTAAAACAGTTCCCAAGTATTTTGCCACCCTTTGGGGGTCCTCTACCTAGCAGCACATCCTGGTCAGCAATCTAAAACCAGAATTCCAGGTACTGTTTGCACTAGCACTTTTCTGCAGCTCCCTTCTTCCCCTCTGATACAGCTTCACTGCGTACAGCATCAACTTACAATGTCCTTTCTCTACTGCCATATTGTATTGCAGTCATATAAACTTGCTATCTACATTTAGGCCTGTTTCAGTATTCCCTTAGAGGTTAGTATTAATAACAATCATCATCCTTTTCAATACTAATTCTCCATAACAGACTTCACCAACTGCCTACATGTATAATAGATCTCTGGAACCCAGCCTCATCACTCTGTGCTTATTCATAGAAAACATTTTGCATACTCTGTCACTGGTTAGAGAGAGAAACAGCAGTTGAAACAGATCTGTAAAAAAAAAAGTGAATTTGTTTTGATGCGAACAAACAAGATGCTTGTCTGAGTGGCCCATGTCAGCATCTTTTTGGCATTTCCTACACTTTGAGGTACTGTGACATCAATTATTTTTTGTTTATCGAATATCTTGAAAAATCGAGGCTTAATTCCAGCAGCAGTTATTTCAGCAGTGTTGCTTCATTGAAAACAAAGGCAGAACTTGCACCCAGTGTACTGTGTTAGGTCACCACATGCTCTCTCTCTCTTGCTTTCACTTTATTTTTAATGTCTCCTCCTGCTGCCTTTTTACTGAAGAAGCATACCCAATTTCAAGACACCCTTCTTTAATTTGAAAAAGCAAACCTGGATGCTCTCTGAGACTTTTCATTTTAAGTTACCTGGAACACCGTTTGAAATAAGAACCGCATGTATTCACTGGTCGGCAATGCAATATTCTTTTTTTCTCCACAGGAATCTTTGTATACATATATTAATATTATAATTATGGAAAAAAAATATTCTGAATGAGAAGCCTAGTTTATGAAAGCAGTGTTTGATTCTTCAGCTAAAATGGTCCTTTACTGGGAAAAATAAATGCCGAAGCACTAAAGGCATTAAATATGTATTCCAATCATTTTTTCTAAAGAAATAAATCATTGCTATCACTGTCACAAAATACCATGGGAGGGTGGAATCTGGCTTCCCAATTTGGTTCCCCAGCATGTTAAATTGTAACTAGGCATGTGTGATTTAATACAGCAGAGTGATTTCCTGATTTCTTTTTAATTGCCAGTATACGCAGACTGCATTTTCAGCACGAGTTATTTTTATTTTAGATGAAAGAAAATGAGAACAATAACAAAGCAGTCATGAGAAAATAGTTTTCTTTAATGTATCATATTGATTCTTGCAAAATGGGAGCTGCCTTTACAGAAAGCCAGTTTCAAGAAACGACAAGATGTCCAGAAAATCAAAATGACTACATAAGAAAGATCAAGAAAGGATTCATGAATGTCTAACTTCAGTGGGATTTAAATATAAGCTTTGTTTAAGTACACACTTAAAGGTCTTCATAAAATAGGAGTTTGTTTTATATATAAATACATATGTTACATATATTTATTAATCATTATAAATTAGCTCACTGTAGTGAATTTATGAATAAGAGAACCACATGTAAGATACACCTAACATGGCTCCCACTACATTTTATACAAAAATTTTATTCTGTATTTGCCTTATGGCTGACAGTAGCATGTTAGGAGGGGAACTGGCATTTGTTCATTCTCAGCTCTTCCTCTGCATTAAAAAATTCACATTCTACTGTAACATTTTCATTTACATCCCCTTCAGGCCAATAAAAAGCATAATTATTTTCCTGCCCAGTAACTGCATGCCCATCAGCTTTAATTTCAGCACACTTTTCTCTTCTCAAACCCTTTCGTCTGGTGACAGCTGGTCAATGTATTTCTTCATTATCCCCCTTTTTCTAAAAGCTGCTATACCATGCTCCCAGTAATATACCTTCTTGACAGCACCTTTGTCCTTATTGTTTCATCCCTTGCAATTTTACACACATCCTCCTGATGAATGCAGAATGTCTGGGAGGCCTATATTCCAGATTCTATTTCCCCTACCATGTTTGTGCAGTTCCTGTGCAAAATAAATCATATCTGTAATAAATCATAAAGTAAGGAAAGACTTCAGTTAAAGGTACTGGAATGGTGAGATCCAATACAGAATTTGTATTTGCAAAAAAAATTCTACTTTATTTTCTCCAGTAACTTTTCAAATGTATGCACAATGTATGCATATATCCACTTCATCCTGGGAGACAAGCAGCAGCTCTAACATGCTTTAGTGAATGTACCTGAAATTGTTTCTAAACAATTGTGGACTGTTATCAATTTATTCAGATAATCCAAAAACAACCAATAACACTCCATAAGTTTTTGATATTCTAGCCAGTCAACAAAGGTTTGTGCTCTTCAGAACACCTGGGATAAGCGCCACTTTATAGCTAACTACATGACTGATTAATCATCTTTCAAATTCCAGATGCAACCTCTGTCTCAGCTATGTGTCCTGTGACACTGTGAAGGATTTGAGTCCCATTCATTTTCTGTCATGTTAGCACCTAGAGCAATTATCAAAGTTACAAACTGCATTCTCAGGAAGCAGCATATTTTCTGAGGCTGCTCTTTCAAAATCCTACTTATTCAAAGTAATTCTGCATAAACTATGACACTCTTTCAGTGCCTCCTCTTCCATGCTTTAGGAGTATATGAATCCCTCCAGTTCTGGGCACAAGTCTTTTGGCATATCTAGTTGAAAGAATGCTAGGCTACTGGAAAGTTACTAAACCATAGAAGCGTATCCAACTGATATGTGAACATTAGGTACAACCTACTAATTACTGTCATCTTTTTCAGTAGACTAGACCTTTTTTCTTGCTCATGACAAAGTAGTGATGATGTTTAAATTTAGGCACACAAGAGAAATAAAATTTCCATGAAAGTGTTAAAAGACTGTCCCATAGCCTAATCTGATGGGTCACATACTTTCATTGCTCAAATCCCTGGCAGAGAAAGAAATCATCTTTTAAAACTAAGAAAAAGGTAACAAAATCATATAAGTAAAAATTATATTGCAAGTAGCATTAGCAATTTTGGTTCCTTTTCAGGACATACTTAATTTGTCTGTTTTTCTGAATTGGTGGCACAGTTAAGATGTTCTTAATAATCTCTTTTATTTAGTAAAGAAAAATGTTTTTAAGACCAAATCAAATGGAAATTGTACCTGGAATGCCAATACAAACTAAGATGCGGAGTAAGGTATTGGTGAAAAAAAGGAATATAAATTTTAAACCATTTTAGAAACATGTTAATACATAATTATAATTGAAATATTAAAAGACCTAAAAAAAAAAAAAAAACAAAACAAAACTCTTCCTCCCAGAACCTCAGGTTAGCCATCAGTTCTGTAATTAGCTTGTCTTCTAAGCAGGAAGAATCCTAAGGCAGAAGATTGAAGGAGAGAGCATGAGAGGCATCATTTCAAAGGAGGCTCTCCATAATCACACAGCAGCACAGAGTGAAGCTTAGAGACTTCTGTACCAGAGGCTAACAAATGCAAAATGTGAAGGTACTGCTGCAAGGGCAGAAAAAAAAAATAGGAACTCTCAAGAACCTATGAAAGTCAGCAAAAAAAAAAAAAGCATGGGAATCTAGAGGAAGTATTTAGTTCAGGAAGGAAGCTGAGATGGTCCTTGCAACCTGATGGTCAGTGAACTGTCAGATTTCAGGCTGAAAGCCCTGCGAGGCCTTTGAAGGCATAACAAGAGTGACATGTTTTCTCCACCTTCTTCCTGCCAGTGATAACTTACACCTCCTTCTCTCTGCTATGCATGAAGAAAACAATGAGGAACAGTGTAAAAATCTCAGTGCAGTTATTGTGTTTGTCATGTCCAGGAAGGCCAGATTAAGTCTGTCAGGGCCCTGAATCCAGTCAGACGTTCTGCAACCTCTACCCTGTCCTATACTCAAGGACAGCTACAATGTGGTGCAGCAGTGTCACTTTTGGGTCAAACTGTTGGGAAAGAGCTGTGAGAGACCACTGTGGAGGCCTCTACCCCTCGCCTTGTGAGCTGCATTCAGGCTTAGGCCCTTGTGCTTGCTTGTTGCTTGAGAGGTATGTGCTTTATGCATGTTTCTGCCTTTCTGCATTGATCCCAAAATCGTCTTCTCAAAACAGAAGCCAGCTAAAACACCGTCCAACAGATCCTTCTACCTGCTTTTAAGACAAATCTCCAGGTGCAGCAGCTAGGTTAAGGAGAATGTTCAGACTGAAGTCTTACCACTACATGAATGGAGAATTTTTTAAACTTCAGCTGGTGGTTAGCCTGAATCCCTGCAAATGAAGCTCAAAGCATTTCTCTCAGTGGAAAAAGGTGGGGCAAGACATAAGGCTAGACTTCTTGAAGTCGAGAGAAGAAAGCAAACCAAAAAACCAAGAACTTCTAAGGTTTGGCTTCTGGATGTGTTTTATTCATCTTACCCAAAACGTGCCCACATATATATTTGTTCATTGGTAAGGTATTAGCTGTATATTAGACACAAATATAGACACAATACCTGTCTGGATAATAGCACACTCGGAGCTGAGTAGCTACCTCTTAACCACCCCTGTCCCCCACTCTTTGATCCTCAAAATATTTACCTTACATGGAAAGCCAAAACCTCCTAGCCAACTAAACTATCAGCTGCACAAACTTTGGAAAAACACCTCCAAAGTTTTTTTCTACCAAAAAAAAGCTCAACATTATTTGTTTGGTAAGGTCTACTCTCTATAAACTTGCTTTGATTCTCTGTTTATGGATCTATTCCCTTCTGGAAATATAGGATGCATCTGCTTGCTTGGTTGTAAAGGGCTTCTGTGTGATGAATCATTCACATATACGCCTGTCCCGCATACTAACTGCCTTGCAGAGCTATGTCAAAAACTGGCTTAAAGTTTTAGATCAGCTGCAACTCTGGGTCTGACTAGAAGCTTCTCAACACTTTACACTTTGGCACATGAAATTTTTGCTGTTCAAAAGTAAATTTCTGAACTACTATCCCTGACTTCTTTGGAATTTTTTTCTCTCTGCATTTCAAAAGACTCTATCATGCGAGAATAGTATTTTCCCCATTTACTTAAGCACAATTCAGAATTTTGCTCTGTGACAAGATCCTGTATTTGCCCTACCACATTCATACAGATCTTTACACTGACTTCAGGAGCTCCTGAAATAAGTGTTAAGAAACATGGCTAGCAATTTCTCCTGTACCCACAAATCTGGCAGTGCCCTCCTACAGAGCTTTTGCTCTGTATTTCCTTAAATTCAGCATCTTTATATTGCCAGTATCACATTCCCCTTTTCCACCCCTGCCAAGACTGGTTTGCAGACTCTCAACCAATTTTAAACATCTCTTTTAATTTCAAGATGAATGCAGATAAACTGTAACAGGCAGGTGTGGAACCCTTCTTCCATGTCATGCTTTCGGAGCTCTGAAGTACTTTCTTAAGTAGTGCCTGAGAGTTGCCTAGGTGCTTTCCACAGCAGCCGTTTTTTGTGGAATAGCTGGTTTGTGGCTGATAAAATCTTTGTTTTCAGAGAAAAGAAACAGAAAAAAGGAAAAAAAAAATCACTGAAGCATGTAAAATGGCATATTTAAGTCAGCAAACTGGCTCCAATATCTGAAGTGAGATAATTACTTCTCCAAAGAGTAGTTTGAGGGTGGTAACTGCATTCACAGCATAAATGCCCGTGTGCATTGAACTGTCTTATGCTCAGGTGCCTAAAACCAACACTGTGTTAGCTAGATTAGGGGGAAAAAATTAAAAATCCCTCAAGTGGCTGAGATAGTGATTAAAAGATTCCATGTTTTGCATTGGATTTAAAGGCAAAGAAAATGAAGATGATTCAGGAAACTGGCCCATGGGTTGGTTACTCCTGGTGCCATTCACAGGGGTTTAGCTGTTTAGTGTATCAGTCTGTTGTAGGCTATGCTCAGAATACCTTCAATGCTCAAGATTAAAGAACACTAAGACTAAAGCTGAACATTTTCGTTAGCTTTTTTAAAAAACAAGTAAACTGGACATTAATTTCCCAGGTTTTGGAAGTAAAGGAGTGAAGATTCATGTTAGGTTTCAGCCACTTCTAGCCATTGGCCCACTAGAAACTTCAGCCTTGCCCACAACAGAATCCCTGCTACCAATTTACACTTTGAATTTACTCATATAAATGTAAAGTATTCATGTAGTTCATCTGCCATGTATGCCACGTAGCTGTGCTGTCAATTCTGTCTACGGCAGGGATTAGACTCGGCCGCCTCCACAAGCGGCACTGATCTCTCACTTTCACAAAGCTGTATGCAGCCTACTATTAATACTCAAGCAAGGCACATTTTACCCCTGTTTATCACAGCATGGTTGAGCCAGGAATTGTGGGTTTCAATAAAAATGAGTAATTTTACCAGAGAGCAACACAAACTTGAGATGCCCTTCACCAGCCTCAAAATATCTTGTTTTCCTGGATCACATCCATAGCCTGTATGTCAATAGTAGATGCAGCACAGCTGAAGTGACTCAGTCAGATTCAAGGCATAAAGTGGGGATTTTAATATGGCTACTCACACTGAATCTAAGATTACTTCATTTTCATATAAACTTGGGGCATTCTCGGTGTAGTTAGGAGCCAGCTCTGATCACTTATGCAGTGCTGCACTCCCTAAGGGACCCCTGAGGATATAAATGTTTAAACCAGGGCCTACCCCGTGCATCGAGACCGCTACAAAAAAGAGACTAGAAATAAACCAGCGTAGCTCATGGAAAAACCCTGAACTTGGCAGAGCCCTCTCCCCGCGGCTCTTGGCCTCCCAGCCCAGCAAAGCAAACCGCTGATAACACCGAGGCGGGCCGGGCGCCGCGTCTCTCCCAAGGTCAGCTATTTGAGGTACAATAAACAGGAAAACATGGTGGCGGCTCACCCCGCCCCACACGGCCGGTTACCACGGTGACAGCGCCCGCGCGCCCCCGGGCGCCGCGTGCCAATGGCGCTGGCGGAGGCCGTCGGCAGGCGGAGCGGGAGAGCGGGCGCCACCTGGCGGCGCCCTGCCGCGGAGCCGAGGTTACCTGGGTGAGAGGAGGCCGCCGCCGGGGCCTCTGGTGAGTGCTGCGGAGGTAGGTGAGCTGCTGCGGAGGTAGGTGAGCTGCTGCCTCTGGAACCCCAGGGGGATCAAGGTGTTGGGCGGAGAGCTCCCGGTTTGCAGGGGGTGAAGCAATGCGCAGGGTGACTAACCCTGCCTGGGGACTGCCAACGCCCTGAGGTAGGGCTGGACCCTCACAGGCCTCACTGCCCTCAGGGTCCCTTCAGTTCTGTTTGTCTTCAGAGCTCTTGTGCGTCCCACGTCTTCCCTATACAGAAATTGTACGTTTAGATGAGTTTTCACAAGCGTAGTAGTAGTCAGACTTCGAAGATGAACAATCCAGTTAAATAACTTGATGGTGCATCCTTTTTATTGCAGCAGATCCATTCTACTATAAGTCCTGGGTGTATCGCTGTCCTAGAGCCAATATGCAGCGTGCCTTGTTTCCATGAGGGATCTCCATAGATATCTGCAAGTGCCATGAGTTGCATTGGTTTGCCTAGCCTGTGGCCACAAATTGCAACTGCTTATTAAATTGTATCAATTATTTGACCTTGAGACAAGGGAAGCCCCTCTCTGGTATGTTTTGAACATAGGCTCAAACCCAAACATGAGTAATTCTTTACAGCAAGAACAATATTGCATTTCCATGTGAGCAGGATGAGCATAGTGTTTAAATATACTTATTTCAAAGAACTCTGCTTTATCTTCCGAATAAATTGCTTCAGAGAATAGCAGCCTATTCACTTTAGCATCAAAATAGCAGGAATGCATTTTAAAAGAGCTATTTTTTTCTGTCCCTGGAAATGGCCTGCCTACCTCCTTTTTTAAACACTGTTTTTATAACTCCCAGTGGCCTGGATTCAGCATGGAGCTAATATTTTTCTCCATGACGCAGTAGGCAGAACATGCTGAAACTTTAAAACCCAGAAGCGTATTCTCTATGATAAACAAAAACAAGCTAAAAAAAAAACACATCTCTAAGGACTCCGCAACTCATATGGGTTTTACCATCTGGCACACAGTCCTGGCACACTGTAAATCTTTGGAAATGGTATCTCCTTTACAGACCCTAATGCATGAAACCCGTATGCCAGAGGCTCTCAGAGACCACCCTCTTATGCTGCAGAGATCATGTTATAGCAGTGATCTTCCATGAAGACAAAACTTTTATGATATTTTAGATGGTAAAAAAATCCATTACCTCCAAGTCCTAATGGCATGGACATTGCCAGGGAGGCAACTTTTAGTCATGGTGCCTTTCTTTAGAAAGGTCCACAATCACACTCAACACAGAGCTGGGAGTTGAGCAAAGGCAAAGCGGGAGGGGGAGGGGGGTTGAATGTTGAGTGCTTTAAAGATAATTCCAGACTTATCTCTGGAAAAAATTAAAACAACTCACATCAAGACATCTAGTAATACAAGATACTGAGGTTACATTTGATGAATACCAACCCTAATGACAAATATACTCTGTATAAATCTGAGCTCCATGACTTTTGGCAAGGATATTAGCCAACAGCTCAAGAGTCCTGGCACAGATTATCAACATGCCCATAAGTTTCTGCAGGCACAAGTACATCTGTTAAATCATTCCTCTCTCCTTTCCTTCAATATATAATATCCTAAGTGTTGCCCACTTCGTCACCAAGCTCTCTGTCATAGGCCATACCTGGCCTGCCTGACATGAAAGGTCTGAATGAAGCCTGCAGGCATCTCTGAGCAGGTTCTGATGTCAGAAAGCATAATCAGGTCTAACCCTGTGAATAATAAATATGTGGCAGTAGATCCAGCTCATCTGCTTTCTAGACTCTGCATGTTTTTTATCTGCTAAAATTAAGTTAATGAAGATACAGGATGCATGTAAGAACCAGGAAAGACATTTTCATCAACTTGATGGACTGACAGCAGCTGAGACAGTCTAGCTGCTTTCAGGGGATTCATAGAAAAATTTGCACAGAATTTCAAGGAAGTGTTTACAGGAAGGTGATATGGTAAACTGTGTAAATTCAAAACCTAACACTGTGCGAGAAGCTGACTCAAAAAGGCATATTCCAAAGTGTCAGTGAGTGAATGATAGATACTAGCATCTTAATGTGACAGGAAGCAGAAGCAAGATCTTAAATCTGATCTGAAGAGATGAGTGGGAGAAACAATGTGGGAGGAAGTCTTTGTGGGAAGAGCAGGACAATGCGCTGTAGGGGTTGAAGAACACAGAGGCCATGTGTTAAGGAGAGGATAAGCCTAAGACAGGAGCAAGGAACAGCTGGCACAAGGAGCAGTCTTTGCAGCAGAATTTTTAATGTATCTGATTCCTTTTGCAAAGCTTAGAGGGAAAAAAAAACCAGTTTTGAGGTATGGAAGGTATCTTGCAAGGTACAAAGAAATAGCATATTGCAGAGACACTATAATGGAAAAATGTACAGAATTTAAGCACAGCACTGCTGCACAGATTTAGAGATACTTGAGTTATACCACAGACCTGTCTGATGTTGAGGAAAATTTTGTTACTTGTTGGGAAAACATGCCAGGTAAGGAAGGAGAATTACCTCTGAGCTTGAATATGAGGAGGACCACAAGTGGAATCTCTTTTTTCTATTAACTGCTGAATTATGATTTCTCATATAAATAGGAATAAATATATCTCACTATATGTCTTGATGGTAATATCTACCAATGATATAAAGTGCAGCACCATAGTAAAGTGAGTGATTGAAAACAGGGACTGTAGCAGAGGAAGTAAGAGGTAAATATGACTTTAGAACTTGTGTTCAACATATGTAGCAGAAACTGCAATGCAAAAATATTCTATATATTCCTTGACTTTAAACATTACTAGGTAAGAAAAGTGAATAAAGCTGAAGTCAGAGTTGGCTGAGAAATTTCATATTATCAGCAGTTTTTCTTAAAGTGGGGAAACCAAAGGTTGACTATTCATATCTCTTTCAGGCATCTTGGTGTACTTCAGTTTCATGATCAATTTAAACTGATCTAAAACCAGCCTAATGCCAAGATACATGGTCCAGCTTTCACAACATTTCTGCTGCTGCTTTTCTGTTACCAAACTAAATCAATTTAAAGTTAACTCTGGAAAAGCATTACCAGTTTTAAGCAACATCAGTGGATTGACCTGATCTCCCCATGCCTGCACACATCGCTATAGCTGATGTAAGGGAGAAAGCAGGAATAAGCAGTTTGAGATGGAATGGAGAGGGAAGAGGCAGGATCGCTCCTTTCCAGAGCAGCAGTTTTAGATCAGCTTAAACCAGCCATGAAATAGCAGTACCAGAGAGTCAAAGCTGATGTCAAATTTAGGAGCTCTGAATGATGATTAGGAGAAGTCCCTAGGTCTCCTAGTCTTTATGCATTTTTCCACTTTTCAACAGTTTCACAGTAAAGGAAAAATATTTTCTATGCAAAATAGAAATTATAAAAAAAACTGTCTTCTATAGTTTTTCAAAGGAGAAATAAAGAACTTTTGCCACAGATTTTCTTTCACAGTTTTCATTCATTTCAGTCCTTACATTCCAAAGAAATGCATACATATTTTACATTAACTACATAGTTCAGATTACTGGTGATTCAAAGGCTGTAGCAACTCTTCACTTTCGCTGAATTTCTGTATCCTTAATTTATCTCCAGATTTAGCAAAAATCAATCAATTTAGCAGTATCAATCTGAACAAATTGTTTTGTTTTCTGTTCTTTAAAAATATAAAAATATCTGTGAAGTTGTTCCTATTTTCTATGTGTTCTGATTTTCTTTTTTGTTTTATCATTGCTTTTTTTTTCACCATAAATGACTGAGCTTCTGCCTAATACAGTGATCATGCAAAAATACATGATGTGGGAAATAAAAGCTTGGCAGGATATTGTTGCAAAAATTCTGCAAATATTCCAACACACATATTAAAAGAAAAAAGCCCCAGCACATATATATTTGGCAGTTGAAATTTACTGAAATTCATGTTTGCAAAACTTTAAAAATGCAGGCATGAGCTCATAGAAGTGCATTTTAGACAATCATTATTTATTAAAAACTGCTTGTCTGCTCATCCAATCGAGAAGCAAGAATAATGTGTGATTTACCATGCTTACTCAACTAAGCAAACCAGCTCATAGTTTAAATATCTAATAATGATACTTGGGCACATTATTTGTGACCCATAAGTGAATTTAAAAAGGCATGGAATACATAATCTGGATAATCTGGGGAGGGCAATGTTGTCTGTTGCAACCAAATCTGAAAAAAAAAAAGAAAAAGTTACATTTCTCATCATGAATTAAATGTTTCTCTCCGGCAAAGTGACTGCTGAGCTTATTTTAGTTACATTTGTAGATGCCAGTAAGGAAAGGCATTGTTATTTCAAATCTCTTTTATCAACTTTGATTTGCTCTCTAATCTTAATTCATTTGCCTCCTCTTTTTCCTGTCATTTACTGCTATGTTTCTGTTTTTAACTTTTGGGATCTGAAGTATGTTGCCCATAGCTTGTATTTTGTATCAGCATGTCATATTTTATATCAATATTGTATTTTTTTACATTTCATATCAGCATGTTTTAACACTAAAAACTTGAGAAAATTTAACAAGGGCTTCTATTGCAGTATTTGCCCAGAAAATTGTGCAACAGAACCATTCTTAATGAAACAGTATGTTGAACAGATCTGTTTTGATAAGTACACAATATCATTCCTATTTTACAAATCCATGCAACATCTAAAACTGTTGTCCAGAATTCAGATGAGTATGTAGCTCTATGCAATTATAAAGAAAGGTACACTAAAATAGAAGTGCTAGAACAATTCAAATTTACATCAAAATTTATTAAAGCTATGAATATGTTCAGATAGTACAGGCAATACTATTCTGAATTCTATGCAGATTCAGAACTATTAAAGAGCAAAACCAAAATGGCAGTGTTGTACCTGTCAAGAGCTGAACCCAGTCATAGCTGCAGTTCTTGTTTTGCCTTTACAGTTGTGACTCTTCTAGTGGTTCTGATGGTACAAAAGAGAATGATAGAAATGAGTTAATAGCTTCTGCCTAGTATCCTTTGGAATATCCTGTGTCCCATTTCCAGAGGCCCATATTAATCCTTAAAGACCTTCTGTTTTGGAATGTTAACTTTAATTATCTTAATCACTTAATTAGCTTAATCACTTTCCTGAATCAAAACCTAGAAAATCAACTTTGTTAGTGCAATATACAATAGATATTGTGGGCACAGCAATTTTTATTCTATTAGAATTAACAATTCACCTTGATGTCTTATCCTTTTTAATAATTTATATTCTTAAACATTGTTTTTACAGTCCTATATTCGCTACAAAGATTTATTACTGAAGGCATAAAGTAGCCCTTTGGAAAGATAAGAGAAAGGAAATAGCCCAACTGAATGCTCTCTGAATCTATGCTGATTCTCCTCTGACATTCCCCAAAGATAGGAAGACACAATTGCCTACCTATTTCTTATAACTTTTGTTATTACTGAGATTGAAATAGGTTTTTTCCTATAAACTTTCTTATGCACTGTTAAACAAAATCAATAGGTAGATTTTTTTTTTAAAAAAGACTATTTTTAAAAGACATTCATTTTCATGCGATACTTAACCCACAATATTAGACTAGGACAATCTATCTATCTAAATAGAATCATCTTCATTACCCATAAATTATGATGCATGATAAGATATATATCATATGTACCTATCCCATCATATGAGATGTTGTTTAAGCATTTTCTGTATTTGTTGAAAGGAATAAAAGTTTGCCTAATTACAAAGTAATGTGATAAAATTATCTCATTGGTCTCTGAGATTCTGATCACTTTATTATTCTTGGTCCTATAAAATTTAAGGAAAATTAAATTCTTTCAACAATATATAAGAAATATTCTTTACTTTTTAAAGAGATAAAGCCTTTTAAAAAGAAACAGATCATTATACCATATATACAACATCTGTTGCTAAATTTGCCTCTTTACTACTTACACAGATGTGAGGAATATTTCTAGAAGCCTACATTTTATAGAGCTGACATGCCGAAAGTTCACTGACCACACTGTCATCTTCCTAATAGCTTTGTTTGCTAGTTAGTTGTTTCTGAGTGCACTTGTTCAAAAGGATTTTGAAGCTGCTGATGTGCTGTATTTAGTTCTTTTGAAATGCTGAAAACTGTGTCTTATTATGTTTAGCTTTTAGCTTACCTTTGTAACTAGTTCTAATTGTTTAATTTACCCATGCCCTTTTAAGGTGGACAGCAGAAAAATCCTCTCTTCTCAAATTGCCTGAAGATTATCCTTCAGTCAGCTGTCATTACATTGATTTGGTAATTAAATATTTTTTTCAATGAAACTAAAATTAGATCTGTGAGGTTAAAGTACTCAGTTAGAACTTAAGAGTTTCAGGGCTTCGCCAATGGTTCCCTGCCCAGCCTTAGGCAGGACTCTCCATCTTCTTGCACATAAGTCTATTTACCCTTTGTAAAATGGAAAGAATAGCCCAACTCTTCTTCCTCTCCTTTGTGCACTACTGGGATTTTAAGCGACAAGGATCAAGATCTGTCACTAATTACATTAGGGACTATAATTTGTTAACAAATCTAAAAGATTCATGATTTTAAGCATAAGAGTAGTTCCATTGTGATACTTTATATGTGGCCTATCTTTCCAGGGTCATTAGGACTATTCAAAAAGTATGAAGACTTTGTGGCATTTTTGCAATTAGGATGCTATTAAATTGCCTTTTTGCTCCCATTTTTAAGAAAGACTTTGAGCCAGCATGATAATGGCAGAGATAGAATGAAAAGAAACTTTATTTCCCTTTGTACTATGGCATTCTGAATCCAGGTTGAAGGTTAGATTTAGACTACCTCTTTATGACACTGAAAATTATATGTGTTTATCTCTAAATATCAGGTACGCTTTTCTTCAGCTGTCAGTTAGACTTAATTCTGTTGTTAAAGGATTTGGCAGTTAGTGACTATTAAAAGCAGTCTGAAAGGGATATTGCTGCCCTTGGCTGAGTTTTGCATTTTAGCTGCATCACTATTTAAAACCTCTGTATTTTCCATGTCACATGAATTCTCAAGTGTCGTCTTTCAGAAGAATGGAGAACAGCTTGCAATACAAGCATACAGAATATACCTATCTTCCCAATATCATGTGTATGTATTTTATATACTTGCTTAATGTTTACTTAAATGCACTTAAAACCCAGTAATACCTGCATGTTACACCAGTGAAAAATGGACTATAAAATCATAGCAAAACTGAAAGTCAGAATGACAGAATATTCTTTATATATTCATACAAGCAGCAAAATCTAGAAATTATCTAAATTCAATTTCCTCAGAACTAAAATTCCTAAATATAGAACAAGTTAGACATTTCTCATGTTAAAGTAACATGCCATGAAGGAGACAAAATAAATTTGAGCTATTTTAGATTGGACAGAATATTAATTCTGATTTGCAGACACCTTCTCCATGAAACCTATAACAGTAATTTCTATTCTTAGCAGCAGAGGAAATTCTAAGTTGACTACTTCCACGAGTAATGTTATCTGATACTTAATGATTCTGAGAATGAGGTCTCCAACATGAGGGTTGTGCAAGTATTTACTCCACAATAATTTTCCTTTAGAAGAGGAGTTTCTGAAGTAAAACAAGGGTCTTCATTTTTAATTGAGATGAACTAGCTCTATCAATTAATTTGAAATAAATAATTTCTGCTTGGAAAATATGTACTGTCTGCAGTTGTATCATGTTTAAATAAGACCTGATCCTTCTACTCATATTGGTTATAAAGCCCTTGCAATGGAAGTGTTCCTTAGTCTGGTAAAATACATGTATTTCCCTGTGTTTGTATGTGTATATAATATACTTGTATATTTCCAAGCAATGAATAATTAAAGAATATATTCAAAAGGTTTCTCTAGGTCTTTTACTTTCTAATATATTATGCCCTTGGTAGAGGGAGACTTCTCAGTCTTTGAAAGTTTAAACTGATAATAGTATGCGTTAGCATCAAGTATGAAGTTAACACCAGTTACAAATATAACCTTCCTGATGGGTAGTCATTAAAGATTTTCTCTTTCTGATTCCTGTGTAAATATCTAGATTAGATTCTTAATAAGTATTCTGTGAACTGTAGTCGAAACAAAAATAACAGATCTATTTGAGGTTTGTTACAGTCACTTCTATGTCCAGTTGACCTTGTCCCAATTTTAGCTTTGTTTCCCTCTTCTGTGTGGCTTCTGGGAACCTGCTTTGAAAATAAAATCTACTCAGAGGGTCAGCTCCTGAATTTCATATTCTGATAAAGCTTCTATCTAGCTTTGCCTGCCAAAGACGTGAAAACAGTTGCCTTTGCACTCCTCATTTCTTTTTCTGAATAAGTGCTAAAGTTTAACTGCTAAGGCAATGAGAACCTAGAACAAATTAGGATATATTCAACATAGTCAATGTTTTCCAAACTAAAATTCATAATAGTGGAAAAAAAAAAAACAACCTACCAGTTCAAGCATACAGGAATTTTAATATATATAATGTTTGTACATTCAATGTTAAGAATTTGTTGGGGTTTTTTTTAAGATGTAAAAGTGGGAAAAAAAAATTTAACCTAACTTTACCCGAGAAACTAATATTAGCTTCAGCAAAGCATTTCCAACTCAGACCATATGCTGATAACTAGACTATGGCTTTAAAATGCAAGTACAGAGCACTTTTTTCTTGTTTTTATACTGAGATGAAAGGAGAAAATAGGTAGTGAACATCATGCTTATTTCCTCCATAGGCTGAGGATACATTGTGCAGCTTTTAACATTGCACTGGGCTGTAAAGCGAGATCAACACACATATCTGCCTCTTTGTCCCTCTTTCACTATGACAGGAGCATGTACTACTTGTATTACCTACCTGGTAATACTGAGGAAATCATTGTGTTTTAATTTTCATCAGTTTCTTGCCCTTCCTCAGTTTCTTGATTAATCAAGATATTGTTGATCTGATTTCTTTCGTAAAGTGCTTTAAAATGTTTAACAGTTTATCTTCATTTATAACTGAAACAATGGTAAATGGTCTCAGGATCACTGGTAATTATTAGAGCAGATTTGCTTTTAAATAGCCATGACATGACAGTCTCTTCAATGATGATCCAGTATGTACCAGCAAAGCTTAAAGTTCTGTCCCTGTTTCTCAATTATGCTAAAAATTTCTATTCTGCTCTGATAAACTAAAATAATCCCCAAAGTTAAACCTCAGAGATCACATAAATCAGAGTTTTCCTAGTGACATAATATACTGGCTACCCTGGATTTGGAGAAGGCTGAGGTTCTTAATGATTTCTTTGCCTCAGTCTTCACCGGAAAATGCTCTGACCATACCACCCAAGTCTTGGAAGGCAGATGCAGGGACAGTGAGAATGAAGACCTTGGGCCCACTGTAGGAGAGGATCTGGTTCGAGACCATCTTAGGAACCTGAATGTATACAAGTCCATGGGACCTGATGAAATCCATCCGCGGGTCCTGAAGGAGCTGATAGATGAAGATACTAAGCCACTGTCCATCATATTTGAAAAATCTTGGCAGTCAGGAGACGTTCCCAATGACTGGAAAAAGGGAAAAATAACCCCCATTTTCAAGAAGGAGAAAATGGATGAGCTGGGGAACTACAGACCAGTCAGCCTCACCTCTGTGCCTGGCAAAATCTTGGAGCGGATTCTTCTGGAAAGCATGCTGAGGCACATGAAAACCATCAAGGTGGTTGGTGACAGCCAGCATGGCTTCACTAGGGGGAAATCGTGCCTGACCAGTCTAGTGGCCTTCTATGATGGGTCTGCAGAACTGATGGACAGGGGTAGTGCAACTGATGTCATCTACCTGGACTTCTGCAAAGTGTTTGACACTGTCTCACGTGTCAACCTTGTCTCTAAGTTGGAGAGACATCAATTTGATAGGTGGACCACTCGGTGAATAAAGAACTGGCTGGATGGCCACATGCAAAGAGTTGTGCTCAATGTCTCAATGTCCAGCTGGAGACCAGGAATGAGTGGTGTCCCTTAGAGATCGGTGTTGGGACCAGTCTTGTTCAACATCTTTGTCAGTGACATGGACAGTGGGATTGAGTGCGCGCTCAGCAAGATTGCTGATGACACCAAGCTCTGTGGCTCAGTTGATACACTGGAAGGAAGGAATGCCATCCAGAGGAACCTTGTGAGGTGGGCTGATGCCAACCTCATGAAGTTTAACTATACCAAGTGCAAGGTCCTCCACCTGGGTCGGAGCAATCCCAGGCATGGCAACAGGTAGTGCAGAGATGAGACTCAGAACAGCCCTGAGGAGAAGGATTTGGGGATGTTGATTGATGAGAGAATGAACATGAGCCAGCAGTGTGCTCTCGCAGTCCAGAAAGCCAACCGCATCCTGGGCTGCATCAAAAGGAGTGTGAGCAGCAGAATGAGGGAGGTGATCCTGCCCCTCTACTCTGCTCTTGTGAGACCTCACTTGGAGTATTGTGTACAGTTCTGGTGTCCTCAACATCAAAAGACATGGAATTGTTGGAACAAGTGTAGAGGAAGGCCACGAGGATGATCAGGGGACTGGAGAACCTTGCATAGGAAGATGGGATAAGAGAGTCGGGGCTGTTCATCCTGGAGAAGAGAAGGCTGAGTGGAGACCTCATAGCAGCCTTCCAATATCTGAAGGTGGCCTATAGGGATGCTGGGAGGGGACTCTTCGTGGGGGACTGTACTGAGAGGACAAGAGGTAACGGGTTCAAACTTAGACAGGGGAAGTTTAGATTGAATCTGAGGAAGAAATTCTTTACTGTAAGGGTGATGAGGCACTGGAATGGGTTGCCCAGGGAAGCTGTGAATGCTCCACTGCTGGTGGTGTTCAAGGCCGGGTTGGACAAAGCCTTGGGTGATGGTTTAGTGGGAAGTGTTCGTGCCCATGGCAGGGGGGTTGGAACTAGATGATCTTAAGGTCCTTTCCAACCCTAACTATTCTATGATTCTATACATTTATTGTGAAATACTCTAACAAAAAAATCAGGTGTCATCTGGGGCCACCACTGCTTTGTGAACATCTCAGATGCAAAAGATGGACATTTAACTGATAATTTCCACATAACCTCTTCTGATCCCATAAGTGCTTCCAATAGCTGTGCACAAACATTCATGTGTGCCGGCCTCTGCCCTGGTAAGTGCTACAATTCTCTATTAACAGAGTTAAATACTAAGCATCAAATGCTGCTACTCAGTGGCAAAGAATAGATCTTTCACATCTTGACCATGCAATAGCAAATTAAGCAGTCCACAATGCAGACCAGAGCTGCAGTGACCTCCACAGTGGCAGATTGTGTACAAATTCCTTGGCCATCCCTTACTTTTCCCAAGTCAGCTGCATGCTATGTTATGGAAAAAAAAATTGCTGAGAATTGCATAATGTATCTGTGAAAGCTGTACTCGTCAAACCCTTCATCTCTCTCCTGTTTTTTTTAATAGAAATGTAAAGGGAAATATTGTATCCTCCTCAGTTTACTCAGAGTAGTAGACTCTTAAGTCTAATAGAGATAGCCACATCATTAAGACAAAAAGGATTTGTGGGCTGGTATATCTTGCTCTTCTATTTTGATAAAGGAAGTAAGTGCCTGTTTGTTTCTTCTAGCAGTATAGCTGTTGATGTTGTGTGGGACCATCAACAAATACAAGACCGGATGTTATCCATACTGAAGTAAATGTTAATACCCCCATAAGGAGAGCAGGTGCTAAGAGCTTGTGAAACAGGTGCTATATAGCTAAATTTGGAAGATATTTTTGGATACCACCTACACTGCAGAGCACGTAGTATTGATTTCAAACTGTTTAGCTGTTCATCTTGTGAAAACAACACGCAACAAAATAATTTGAGAGGAAGTTTGCAGCAGGATGAATACACAGTCAGAAAAATACAGTAGTAATTTCAGAAGATAACATCTTAGTAGATGAACAATAACCACCATATTCAGCATATAACATTCTATGTGTTGCATTTTATGTCCAGGAAAAGATTTGCAAGAAAAATGCTGACATATTTAAGTCTTGAAAAATTATCTTCTTGACCAGCCAATGGGATACAGAAAGATTCTTCCCAAAATCATCATGAGTTGTAACATCCTTTAGAAAACAATTAATTTAGCAAATAATGTACGTCACAGGTAAACTATGCTCTGTTAGCTGAAGTATTAGATCATAAAGCAGTCAGATACACTTGATTTCAAATAAAAATGGTCTGAGGAGGACACTAAAGTATCAAAATAATAAAATATTATCATTAAAATAACTTTTATTTGACGTACTAGAACCATCTTGTTCTACAGTGCACAAAAGTTACTGGCGAAGTAAAGCTTTTTCACTTCTTGCTTTGATAAAGAGAAGTAGAAGAGAGCATTTTTTTCCTATCTGGCACTTTTGCTTCAGCCACCATCTATCTCAAACCCAAATATGCAATATGGTATAAATTCAGCACACAAATTAGCCAAACAAAGGTTACACAACATCACATGCACAGAATTAATGCCAGTCACTTGAAGAGTCAAGTCAGAAAGTATAAATGAGAATTTCTGAGACTTTTATCAGTCTGCCTTCCACAAACTCTACTGAGGATCCACAAACGATGTTCTTAAATTTTTACATTTCAGATGATTCTGCCCTAATGTTTATCAGATTATACATTCATCTGTCTTATTTCAAGACTGTTCTTCCTGGTTTTCAAAATAATATTGTATAGAGATGGCAGAGCTCTATAAAACATTGTTTTTTGAGAAGATGACTGAACATTTGCACAGATACTTTTTGACCATTCATCATTTTTCTTTTGAATTTAAGTTAAAATATAAAATCTGCTTGGAGCAGAGGATACACGTAGAGTTTTTCATTTCAGGTTGTTGACATTGGCAAAGCTATAGGCAATTGTAATGAAAAGAACTACACAATGTTAGCTTTGAATGCAAGTACTGATTCCACCTAAAATACATCAATTTCATTGTTCTATACTCTGCTCCATAATAGGGAAATATGTAGGAATCAGGGCTTTTATGTTTATGAAATGTTAAGATTTGCTCTTAGTTATTAATTATTAATAATTAGTTAAAAACAAACCAACCAAAGAAAAAATCCAAAAGAAAAACCAAAACCATAACAAAACCAATCAACAAAAAAAAAAAAAGAAACCCAGACACAAACTATAAGGATCAAATTCCTCACAGAATAACTGAAGCAAAGTCAATTCCAATGGTCAGTTTGTCCCTGTATGCTTACTATTCCTGCTGCAACAATCTTTTGAAAATGCAGACTTGGAGGATGGAAAGAATGAAGAAGAATGAAAAAAGACCACAATGTCTGAAACTAAGAATTCTTCGTTTCCCTCCTCTGGCTCATTTAAGGACTTTTCCCTGGTTCTTACGAGTGCATTCCCCAGGAATGAAATCAGATCATTCGGTATTTTGCTTACCAAAGTGCAGAGGAAAGAACCAAGCCAAGGTCTGTTCTTCTGTTCTGGCTTACAAAGCAAGTCTTAATTCTTGGAGGAGTCACCTGCTCCCAAAGGCATGTAGAAGTATCATAAATATTTCAAATACCGCCTGTATTCTGGGAAGCTCCAGGAGGCATTGGGGTCTCACTGGAACAAGAAACCTCCCCTGGGAAGTCATGAGGTTATGCAATGCTAGCTGTGCTTACGGGGATAACTAAGCTTTCTGTGTTGCTTATTAAAACCCAGATTACTTCTTACTCCTTTTAAATCTACATTTGTGGTTTCTTATTAACTGTTCCTTTAGCATATTATCAAAGTCTGATGATACAAAGGCCAGCATGTGCATTTCTTTACTTTTAGTCCAGTTTCCAAAGGAATGTAGCTTGTAGCTGTAGTATTTGTACATTTCCGTGTCACCTATCTGCCAGCCCCTAGTAAATCTGTTAGCTACTTTTACCTAAATTCAACAAAGAGCTAGAAGACTCATCTGTATTTATTTTCTACAAATCTCATGAAAATAAGAAGCCAGGGAGGTTAAGAGGGACTCAGACATTGCTCTCCTGGCAGGAAGGCTGCAGTATAATTGCAACCATGGAATCCACCTGGAAATTCACCTCAGATACGAATCTTAGAAAAAGAAGCTTCATTAATTCCACTGATCATGGAATTATTTGTTCTGGGTAATACATGTACACTAAAACTTTGCTAGTTTATAAAGCATTAACACTTTTGTAAACTGATGTATATAAACAGCAAGACATATTGATCATCTAATCCATCTTCCATCAACATCAAAGGAATCTTTCCACTGAGTTAAGTGGGAGTTGGACTAGGTCCATGCATAGTATTACCCATCATAAACGTTTATAATAGCAACATTGAAACATATTTTAATCTGTAAAAGACTCAAAAGTAGAAACAAAAGAAACATTTTAATCCAGTTTTCAATGTCATGGTAGATTTCATTAATACAAACAGCAGCATAAAAGGGAAACATAAATTCATATTAATAAAGGCAGAAATGAGCGTACCATAAGTGCAAGTAATGTTCACTTCCTTCACTACTCCTGCAACTTTATGATATTTTGGAAATTAAACTTTCCATTATGTTAGTTCTTGTTCAGCCACACTCTGCTTGCAGAGGTGGTTTTCACTGCAGTACAAGATTGCCAAAGTTACTCTGCTGGATGGAAAATCAATGTATATGAGCTTTGAAATTCCATTACTCCTTTTTTAAAAACATCTATGTAAATTAACATGAAAATTTACAGACAACTTGGCTTTCATGGACTCATGGAAGTCTTTTGCAGGCTTTGGTAAATACCTCCATTGAGGAAATATTTCATATCCTCCAGTAGCCTGCTATTCCACCCACACTTCTGAACCTACATTTAAGCTCAGCTAAGAAGCCATTAACTGTCTAGATTAGTCCTGTACAGGAAAATCCTGCATGGGGAAATGGAAATTCCATGGCAAGCTCCTAGCAGAATTCTGCTCTATTGTTCTTGTAGGAAGGAAAGAGGGGTTGTGTTCCCACAGAATGATCATTGGGCTTAGCCCAAGGGGTCCTCACAGGATTTGTCAGACACTAGCAGAAATTACATGTAAAAGTTCTGTGTCTTTGGATTGAATTTTAGATCCCCATCTCCCCAGGAATTGTACTATCAAGTTCTCTCTTGCTAGCTGCTCCTCCCCCAGAAGCAAAATTCAAAAAGTCACTGAAATTTATATAGTATAAATGTGGTCGAGACATTTAAAGCTAGTGTCAGTTAAGAATTTCTACTGGTAGGTTTAGGTCTCAGGTTTTGCTTCTCCTGATGCCAAAGCCTCAGTCCTATGAAAGAGTGTCCAAAACAGGAGGGAAGTTCCTGAAAAGGAAACACTGTTTCCATCTATAGAATTCATCTTGGGGTTTTGTTTTTTTTTTTTTTTTTTATTTTACTGGAAAGTGTTTGAACTGTTTAAGCCTACATGAAGTTGCTGATCATTGTATCAATATGTATGTGTGCATACCAAATACTTGTTTTAAAAGGAAAAAAAGAAAAAGGTTTAAATATAAACAATAGTTATTGAAAGAGTTTACAGTCCATGAACATGCCCTGTCTGGATCCTGAATGAATAGCAGGGCAAGAGTGTAAATTAGCCCTTCTCTCATGTTCCTGCTCTTCTTACCTCCGTGGAAAGAAAGCACACACATAGGCCAAACCATAGCATGCCCCATCACATCCCCTAACTGGGTAATCATGGGTACCTGGTAGCACCCAAGTAAACCATGACAGAGTCTAACTGACTTAGAAGACTAGATCCGGGTTTCAAATTGATACAAGTATATAGGACTTTACACAAAGGCCATTAATCACCTACATACAGTGGAAAATCAAAATTGTGTCTTGTTTGAGACACACAGGATGAAAGCTTTCCAATAGGAATTCTGGATACAGAACCTAAGTTCCTTAATTAACCATGGCACTCTGCAAATTTTTAGTATCTTTTCTCTGCTATTGTACTTTCTTCAGTCTCTTATTGAATGAATTTATGATTCACTTGCCTGTGACACAACTACAGTTTGTGAATTGTCAGAAGACAGAAGTCTTAAGTGCCTATGTCAATTAATGACAATATGAATGGTAATTAAATGGGACCAAGAGCAAGGTATATTGCCTATGAAATGGTGATACTACAGTGAAAAAGCAGACCACAAGAGGCAGATCGAAGATCTAGGGATGAGAAATGGGAGATGCATGCTGCATTTCAGCTTCTTGAGAAGTTTTGAAATAGCGTTACTGAGTAGCACTATTCCCTCACTATTCCCTAATACACTTTCAATTGGGGCTTTCTCAGTGTCTTTGATACTGTTCATTGTGAGAGGCCTTTTTAGAAAAAGAGGAGTATAGAGAAAACATAGTGGTTGCTGGCAAAGACATGTAACATCTGGACTCAAACGTTGTGCTCTAAATACAAAGTGGAGCATCTCCATCTGGAGAGACGGAGAATCTTCCCAGAGTGATCTATGCTGTGCTGTGGGAGCACTGCTTAGGAAGGAGGATAATACAGTTTCAAGCCCTTTCAGGTAAACAAAGCATCTCCTCACTATTTCCACGTTCTTGGGCTGTCTGATATGCAGAGAAGCCCTGTCAGTAACACAACTAGCAATCTAGTTGTCCATCTCCCTGACTTTTATTAGTGTGCACCTGAAAACTGAAAAGATTTAGAAATGGCAAACTGATGACTAAATGCTACCAAGACATTACAGATTTGGAGGACCAAAAATAATATTTCCACAGTTTGGAGGAATTGGGTTCCATTCAATTTTCTAGCTTTTAATCGTGGTGACAAGAAATAAAAATACTGAAATGGCCTTATTGTCCCTGTAATTGGTTTGACAGCTGAACTAAAAAAAACCCAAACAAACCAAAAATAAACAAAGAAAAAAGCAAACACCAACACCACAAAAATCCCTCAGTCTTTGTTCCTCAAGCAAGGTTCTTTGTGTAATGCAGCAGAAGTTCCACCCTTCAAACAAAAGGTCCTTCAGATAGTGTTGAATAATTAATTTGCTGTTTTCTGACTGAATTTCATAACACTTGGTTGACTTGTCAAGAACCCACAGGATCATATACTGCACGTTTGGATACGTGTAAAGATAAGAAACATCTGCATTTCTGGGACTATGTAAATGGTCTCATTATAGAATCATAGAATTGTTAGGGCTGGAAAGGACCTTAAGATCATCTAGTTCCAACCCCTCTGCCATGGGCAAGGACACCTCCCACTAAACCATGTCACCCAAGACTATGTCCAACCCGGCCTTGAAAACCACCAGCGATGGGGCATTCACAGCTTCCCTGGGCAACATGCTCCAGTGCCTCACCACCCTTACAGTAAAGAATTTCTTCCTCATATCCAGTCTAAACTTCCCCTGTCTAAGTTTGAACCC
>JASSUY010032436.1:21241-71318 GCA_032466535.1 Forpus xanthops | reverse complement strand
CAGCAGCCCATGGTCAAGTCTCTAAAGCACTGATACAATTCATGTTTTTTACTGATTTTTGGGAGATGTAATGTCTGATTCCTAGAGGTTGAAACACAGGCTGAAGGGAATGTACTAACTTTGTGTTCCTAGTCATGAAATATAGTTATTCCTTATTAATCCTGTCTTCACAAAACCCTCTTGGTTTACTGTAGCCATAAGCATACTTGGAACATGCTTTTAACAGCTTCATTTTTAAAGGTTATGTACTAGGTAGAACTTCTAGGTGGCTGGATATATTGACATCTGAAGCATTTTCTCTGATAGGTAATGTTTGAAGATGCGTTTGATGTTGCTGCTGGTTTCCTTGACAGAAGTGAGACTCAGGGAGTGTCTAGCCACAGGTAAATTGCAAACTCACCCCTTTTGCTAGACAGACTAAGTTAATAGCCCACTATCAATTCTTCATGGCAAGTTTTCTACATAGTAAGGCAATAGCCTAGCTTCTCTTTTTGTGCCTGATTTTTAGTAAATGGTTACAATAGCAGCCTCCAGCAATTGTGCTCATAATAATACTGTCTCTCAAGGTGCATACGTGAAATAATTACTAGGCATTTACGACAGAATTAGTAAGAATCACTTACTAAAAGCACCCCATCACTTCAAAGTAACTAGGATCCTTCTGATTTTCTTCACTATTCTGCATAGCTTTCCATCTTTTCAAATTACAGTATTTGTAATCTTTCTTTTTCTCTCTCTCACTTACTAGGTCTAGGAAGACTATCCAGGTATTCCATGGATAAATCATAAACTCTGTCTACATTTAATGAGCCAAAGAGATAATTGTCTGATATTGTCTCCTTTACCTTTTTCAAGTACCCCAGTTCAATCACAAGGAAGTGATCAAGCTAAAGTGTGGTTGACCTGAGTAGTTACATGAAAGAAATACAAGACCTATTAAATAGAAATACCTTTTTCCTCTACAGGTCAGATGAGTTACCTAAAAGAGAACATACCAGATACAAAGCTGGCACTGCCTTTTATTTTTCAGACCAAAGGAAAAAAAGAGTGCTTTCCTGAAGAGGAAAATTACATTAAAACTCATCTTTATGCATTCTTGCTACTTCATTTGGATTGTTTCTTTTTACAAACAGCGGTTTTAGTCTGGGTTTGGGTTTTGTTTTCTTGGTTTTTTTTAATCCCTTTTCCTACTTATTTTTCCATATTTAGAGTTCTTTAGTGTGAATCTCTTTTACCACCATTCCATCTTGCACTTCCACTGCAGAATGAATGGAAAAAAGGGTGTTTTGGCTGTGGATCAGAATCTGCTTGAATATATAATGGAGCTTAACAAATGCGTATCTATTAAATAACATTTATTAGGTCACTATAGTTTGCTTTTAAAATAAGATTAACTATTCCTTAATACTGCAGTGTATTGCCATCATCTTTGCAATCTGTTTTAGGTCCTGAATTAGATTAGTATTTCAGTAGTCAACATATATCCTCTTCTCTTCCTTCCCTATCGCTCTGTGACTTGTAATTCTAGACAGAGACATGACGGCAGAACTTTGTAAGATTCCAGGGAGGATATAGAGGAGAGGAACAAAATTCATAGCTTTTTTGATAGAGGTACCTGTTACCTGAATACAGACCTATTATAGCTATTGATAGCTAATACGTCACTTCATGACCACACGTTACTACATTCACTCAGAAACTTGACAAAAGAAGTCAAAGCTGTTCCTCTAAACAACCCTAAAAAAATACACCAACAAATAACCGTTGTTGCTCTCTGCTATAATGGATAGATACTTCTCCCCAAAACAGTGTTACTTAAAGCTGTTACATGGATCTATTTGTTGTGATTCTGGTTTCTTCTATTGCTGTTCTCTTTTCTTACATATTTTCCTTACATTTGTTAGAAAATATCTCATCAGTACATCTGCCTCCACTCTTCCCTGTCTCGCTTGGCTATTGTATTTAATATCAGAATCATCTTGAAAATGAATATTTTTTTTAATTTATAAGAAAAACATGAAGGAGAGAAAGTAAAAACATGGAAGAGCTAAAGCAGGAGGAGAAGAGAAGGAATGGAAAGTTGAATGTATTATCTGGTTCCATTTTCAGTTCAGCATTTGCAAGCTGCACTTACGAAAATCCAAAAGATCACCAAATGCTCTATCTGCAGATCACTGACTTCCTAAAAAACCTCTTCTTTGCTGATACACAGTTTTGCCAGGTAAGCTTTGCCAAAGGATTTCTTATAGAAACAGTATGTTTCTGTCACTGTCAAAAAAGGATTTCTGTTTTCTGTGCTTCTGATCATATTGTCCAGAATCATTACAAATAAGAACTTGGGGCTCATCACTTCAGATGTGTCACTTCAAAAGGTCAGTAGGATTGCCTTTGTAAGAGGCAAAGTGCAAGGGGTTGATAGCACTTAGAAATTACTCAAAATGGCAAATTACATGAGGATCTCTTTCTTTTGTTTTTTTTAATTGTTTTCATGAAAGTTCCTTTTGGAAAAGCTTGAGTGATCACATCTGAGCAGGCAAAGCTGACTTTGCAGTTCTCCATTAACCCCCAGCCGCTCCATTCTGAGCTCAGTAGGACCACCTTCTGCTTGTCTGGGTGCCAGATGCCTTAGGCTGAGCCATCCCCTGGCAGACCTTAGGAGTAGGGTATTCATGTTCTTGAAAGAGCTGATAAACAGCTGCTGAGCTGCCTCTTAGCCTTATAGTTGCAGGTTCTCTGAGCCAGAAGTCATGGTGTTTGCATTCTTGCCCTCCTGCCAAGGACATGGCTCAGAGCTTCCACATGGGTGGAGGAGTGAAAGGGAGATATACCTCAGCCAGAGTTGCTTGTTTGGATTCAGAGTCAATTGTACCTACACAGTAGTGACTCTTTTGCTATTTTCCATTCCCTATATTCCACTCAGTCTCTGTTACTTTAGCAGATGTTCCTTTGAAGGAAATAGAATGTTTCTGATGAGGGGTAACTGGAACAGAAAACTAAGCAGAAACTACTGATGCACCACTAAGCACAAAGTGACTGCTGCATGCCATTTGATTCCCCCCATCTCGGGGAGACAGTGGCACTAAAGGAAGCTCAGAGAATGACAGCAAGCACACCAAAAGGCATTAAAGAGGAGCAACTAAGTAGGACTTCTCCACAAAAAAGACTGACATGTACTGTGAGAGAATTTTGATCTGAAAAGGTGTGGATTTGGTACCCAGAACAATTATTCGCTGTGTCTAATGTGAGAAGAACTAGAAAACACTCCATGAAATTAAAAAAGAAAAAAAAAACAATCCAACATTAAAAAACACACATGAAAATTACCAAATTTAATTCCCGGGGTGTCAGTCTATTGACAGTTACTAAACCTGAAGGTCCGGATACAATTTCCAGCTCAGAAGGTCCTCACAGCACAATTTGCCATAATGTCAGAACATATATTGTGGAAAAGACCACACTGCTTGCACAGTTCTTGGACTTTCCGCCCGAACATCCACTCCTGGCCTCTGTCAGAGACCAAGCACTGATCTACACAGCCTTATTACATAGAATAACTATGTTCTGCGTAAGAGCAGAGTTCTTCCATATTTATGTAAATGACCATGAGCTGTGTAGGCTTAGAAAAGAAAGATACAGTGTTTTCCAGTTTTAAATTGCTTGTGTGAATGTCATTCCTGGCAGCATGAAGTGGTCCCATTTTGTCCTTCTGCTTGGTGCTGCATTATTATGTGTGAGCCCAAGTCCATCCCACAGCTCCCAGATAAGGTGATATAAGAGGTAGTATCATAGAATAGTTAGACCTTAAGATCATCTAGTTCCAACCCCCCTGCCAGGGGCAGGGACACCTCCCACTAAACCATGCTACCCAAGGCTATGTCCCATCCCTTTCAAGATCTGAAGAAGAACATTTGAAATGAGACTAGGAAAATTTGAGTAATGGGAAGACAAGCGGGAAAAGAAGCTCAAGTACTGCAGATTGGCAGTTGACTGAGCTCTCTGAATCCAAAAGGAAGTAAAAGTCTGTGTGCAGTTCTTTTGGGGAGGAACTTCAAGTTGTCTGTGATAAGACAATAAAAAGGGAGTGTGAGCAGAAATCAAGGCTAGGGAGTACTGATAATAAGAAGGTCAGAGTCTGTTTTGGTTTAGATAACTGCAGTACAGCACATCCCACCAAGAGGCAAAAAAAATAGTATGATTGACAAGATATTTTTGTTTTGAGAGGAGAAATACGGCTCCATCTCAAACAAACAAATTGAGATAGTTATGGAAGTGGTTGTGTAGATAACCAACCCAAGCAGCAGCAGACAGCTTGGTATAGGCTACATACATTACCCCAGAAATTGAGCTACTTGGAGCATCAGACTCCTGGACTTGACAGGGAAAGGAGTTCTTCCTGCCCACTGAACCCCATCCCTTGATGCAGTACCTATGCTGGTGCTACACTAGCCCAGGAGTTGGGGCAGTGCTGAGATAAATTATCCCACGGATAATGCAAAGTCTTGGTGCGCTGTGCACACACTTTGTAGAAGGCATACAGGTGGGTAGCAGGTACAGTACCAAGGCGAGGCATGCAGTTTGTACCTAACTGAAATACAGAAGACAGCTTATAGTCTCCTTTCAGCTGCAAAGCTGATGAGGTGATGGCTTTTATTGCTGCACAATATATGCCAGTGCTATGTTATGCCATTTCTGGATAACTGTCCAGGTACAAAGCATTACTGTTGCATTGTGTATATTCAGGATTTTGTAATATCAGATCCACTGAGCGCAGCCTTTCTTGAGCTTCTGTCCTGGCTCTCAAGGTTGCCAAGAGCATGCACCCCATTGGTATAAAATGCTTGAGAAAGACTTTTGCACAGGAGGAGAGAGGAAATCATTTCGACAATGATGGGGAGGGCTCTTAAAAGGACAGTGATCCAAAAATGAGAACAGGAGACTACTTCCATCATAGATGGCAGAAAAATATTTCTGAGAGTGAGATTAAAGCCGTCTTGTCATTTTTCAAGAGCTGTTGTCTTAAGGTCACATAAGAGATGCTTAGCAGCAAAAATAGTAAAGAATTAATTTCAGGTTCAAAGGTTTTGCAACATGTAAGTAAAAATCTGTGAGTCTTTTTCTAAATGGCACTGAGTGCCTTCGCTTCTTCAAAGGCCCAATTTCTGTTAAAACTACAGATTTTTAGAGGAGATACTTAAAAGCAAGCTGGATTTAGTGCTCCTTAAACAATTTAATTTTTAAATGGCACCTATTTTTAAAAAGTAGTTTTGCCCTAAAGAGTCTTGCATCAGTGCAGAAGGTGGACTAGATGGAATGCAGGCATGAACACTTTCATCTCTTACACTTGCATTTTTTCTCAAGAGCCACTTTCTCTCTCTCTGTAAAGTGGTGAAAAACAAAGCTATTTCCTTTTGTTGCTAAAAGAGCAGCAAAGCCTGAAGTCAGTAGAAATTAAGGGCTCACAAGAAAGCTCTCATATCTTCAGAGCCTGTTATGCGGCCTACTTGCTACCACAGTCGGGACCAGTTGTCTAAATGACATTAATAGACACAGGGTGGAGCCCTGTGATTTTAGAAAGAAATTGGTTGAAGATTTGAGCCATTCTTCATTAGGCACCTCAGGCGCCTGACAAGTGCTGGTTGCTGATTCAGAGGAGGGCTCATGATGCATCAGCTGGCACATGTCAGGACTTGACCAACCCACTGTATATTTGAAATACAATCAGCTCCTGTAGATTTTAACCCTGCTTGACTTGGGGGGGGCTTTCAGGAAGAAGATCTTCAGTTTGATTATGAGACTGTCATGCTGAGGTGCACCGAGACCTTTGATGACGAAGATTTCTAAACAGTTTCTCTGTTTGTTAATGTTTTGCCAAGCATTTCTGGGTACACCAAGAGACGGCACCTCTTTCAGTGAAGCACCTCTCCGAGCAGTATGGAGATGCTGTGTTAAAGTGGTTTGTTACAGTTAATTTCCCATTCCCTCATCAGTGTTTCTTGATGTATCGGTTGAGTAATTTATATGTTTGTTACAGGTTTTAGATATTTATAAAATGTTAAGAAATACTTTTGTCTATTGCTTTTTAATGCTTAACCTCACTTCACAGGTAAACTGAGCCATGTACAGTTAAGTGACTCGTCTCACATAAGCTGTGAAAGAGCTGCAGAGAGGTCACATTAGGCTACTCACCCTCATAGGATGCAGGTCTCAAACTCCAACCTGCAAAAATCACAAAGTGTCTGCACCCTAGCAATGATTACTTTCTGATACAATTTTTAAGTACAGGCTGACAAGGAGAGAGGGATTGCCACACAGAGAGATGAGGCTCTTGCATCTCTATGAGGACAGAAGCATTGACTACCCATTTCCAAATCACCAGGCACAATAATACACTGGTTTATTTACTTTTGCAAAGTGTGTAAAGCTGAGTGGTCAGCCCTGTGGTCCTCTGTCACATTTCACTGGTGACTCAGATAGTGTCTTAGAATTAAAAATGCTGTGAAGATGAATAAAATCACATCTCAGAACTGTGTTCAAGGGTTAACAACCTTTATTAGCCCTTCATCCCCTCCTTCTGAAGACCAGTTCAGGACAGAAGTTAGAGAAGAGGATATTTCATTTTCAAATTACTTTCAGCCTGCCAAGTACTAGGGGAGGCAGTTTTAAATGGATACCATACACTATGGAGATGCATTCCTTTGATCATTACACATGCTTCACTAGCAGAATTTTAGGCTAAGACTGGCCTGAACAGTAATGTGAAACAACAGGTGTATTTAGGTAAGGTTAAAATAATAACTCCTCCAACAGGTATCAGGCTTTGTGGAGGCATTCTGACATTAAGGAGAAGATGAAGAACATATTACTTTGGTTCCTCCTGTCGCATGATCATAGTTTACAAGAGTGCAGGCCTGCACGTAACATGGGAAGGCAGTTTCCTCTCCTGCAGAGCCAACACTACTCAGACAATAGCTGTTCTGCCCTGGTGTGTGTGAGGGCTGTTCTGCCTTGGCAGGGAAGCAGCCTTGATTCCTGAGCATGTTATTGCTGCGTGCAGCACAGCAGCCCCTCACTTTAAAACAGATCGAGCACAACATAGAATCTTAGAGTGGTTAAAATTGGAAGAGACTTTAAAGACCATCTAGTTCTAACCTCTCTGCCACAGGCAGGGATACCTTCCACTAGACCACGTTGTTCAGAGCCCTACCCAGCCTGGCCTTGACCACTGCCAGGGATGGGGCATTCACAACATAGTGCAATCCTACTGCCCAGGTCCCATTTTTCTGTGAGAAAGCTGTGAAAATGAGCTGTTCTAGAGGCAGTGCACCTTGGTATGAGCAAATACCCATCACCAAGTCTTCTCAGCTAGAAAAGCAGGAGCATATGCTCCTCAACTGGCTGGCTGTCTCTCTGCACAGCTGCAAGCAGGGTGACCCCATGCCGTGTTGGAATCAGGAAGTCTTGCTGCACTTAGAATGAAACAGTAGCACAAAGGGTAGTACAGTCAACAGGTAGCTGGCTGTTCTCAAAGCAATCCAGAACAGCACTCAAGTGTTCACTTTCACACTTGAGGATCCCCTAATTTTCATTTATTTTCATTAAGTAGCAAACAAACAGAAGCTGTGTAGTTGCTGTGGAAAGCCAAAACTGTTTCCAGACCTCAAGTGGCCACATGCAGCTGGGAGGAGTGGTGGCCCTGCAGCCTAACCACTGCCTACTTCATTTTAACATTTGGAAATGTCCTCCTGAAGCAAATAAAATTATATTTTATATATTTACAACAAACACACCAAAGGGAGGATTTTAAAGGACATTTAGGAGCCTGAGCTTGAAATAGGGACATAAACAGCTTCTGAAAAACTGCTTTCTAGGCCTTAGCAACAGCAGATACAGCTGCCCCAGACCAACATACCCGCAGACACACACAGAGCTGTCTGTGCCTCTTGGGCTGTAGAATGTGCTAGGGTAACCCCCTCCGCTGGGAACTGGGGCTTCTCATGCCAGGAGCTGTGAAGTCACACCCAGCTCTACTCTAGGGGCTTACAAGCCAAATACGAGATGGGGACACAGACACAGCAGTAGACTGGGAGTGAAGGGTGACAACATAACAGATGAGCAACATTCTCCATCCTTGGTGTGGGGAACTAGAAGCCAAATCAAGACTTACATATGTAGGAAAACCTGGCACAATAGTTTTGTTTTTTTTTTTAAACAGATCTAAAGCAAATACAAACCTATGGCACTTGCCAGAATCCTAACATGTCTTAATGAGGAGAAGTAAAAAGATACGGCTGCAGCCTCCAGAGATCTGACACAGAGCCGACACAGAGCCAGTAATTACTAAGGGTTCCCCATCTGTGCTTCCCACCTCGCTTTTTCCATGTGGAGATCCCAACAACACTGAAGGAAAAGGTGTCATATGGCAGATGAAGCACCTGAAGGCTATACAGTACAGCAGGTCTTGGCCCTGTGGTGTGGCTTGTGTACCTCGATCATTACCTGTGTATCCTGTTCCCATCAAAACCACTACTCCAGTATGTGACAGGTCTGGCCAGCAGCAGCCTGGCAGCTTCAGTACTGGACACAAGAACAGGCTGAGGTAGAGTAACAACTTGCTTTTACACATGCTGCAGCACAAGTAAATTTGTGAGTGATGATGAGCAACACCATGGGTTGGTTTGCTAGATCCCTGGGAGAATAGGCTGGCTCTAAATAAGCCTAGAGATGTAGTCAAGGTTGTGGAAGATGAAGATGCCGGAGTTGAGATGCCTGGGATTAGTCATTTCTAAAATCTGTGATGATGGGGAGGGATCAAATTATACTTAAATGTGCGAATTATTTTTTCTCCCAAAGACAACCACCACAATCTTCAACAGAGGCACTGCAACCTGCCCATAATAGCAAACTATTTGTACCCTGATCTTTCCTCCTTTTGGATCCCAGCGCTCATACAATTGATCTATTCAGACTTCATTCACTCCCAAAGAAAAAAAAAAATATATCCCTTACTGGTAAAATAAGTCACATACTGCTACAGCTGCAGGATGGGACTGAAGAACAGGACTGTAATAAGCATGAGGAATTAAAGCTTTTCAATTAAACTACTCAGGTTTTGTTCAGTCTTGAGCCAAAAGGGCAGAGAGAACATCGTATTGTGGCCTTCAGCTGTCGAGTAGGGTGTACAGAGAAAGATGGGTTCAGACTTTTCTCAGAGAAGAACAGTGACAGAACAAGAGACAACAGAGTCAAGATGAAGCATTAGAAATTCCAGTTAGACATGAGGGAAAACACTTTACACCGTAGGGATGGTCAGACACTGGAACAGGCTGCCCGGAGAGGCTGTGGCTGTCCACCCGTAGCTCAACTGGACAGTCCTCTGCAACCTGGTCTAACAGAATCCACACTGGGCAGGGGCTGGCCCAGATGACCTCCTGAGATCCCTTATACACTGATTCTTTGAATGCTATCAGCCACTCACTATGGTGATCACCCTGAGAAATACCATTACACTGTACATGTATTTTCCAGAACAAAAAATTTTAAGTACAAATCTCAGTACTGGAAACACAAGCTCATGCTACAATGTTATTACACATCACCAGCAACCAGCACTGTGCACAACTACATCAGGCATGGCCATATAGGTTAAGGCTGTTTCTGCTGACAGTGGACAGGAGTAAGAATCTGCAAGCTGTTTTCCAGAGAAGTGGCTGTCACTGCACAATCACCAGACCAAACAGCTACAGTAGAGGGGACACAGGACATAGCAGTAACAGGGATGCATCTCACTGTGAGCAGAATTGTCTCCTTCATCTTTGTAGGGTTTGGTGCTCTGGGGAAGGCGACTTCCCTGAGACTGCTCAGGGATTCATTACGGTGAAGCTGGGTTTTTGTTAGGTCAAAAACAGAAGGTCTCTAGATTCCCTCTGCAGTCTAAGATAGGAGAGGTATGTTCAGAAGACAGTCAAGCTCATTAACCTTAGACGCCTCTCTTACAACTGCATTCATTTGACTGACTTTATGGGAATATGGAATGAAAACAATCATGACCTAAAGGTGCCCACTCCTTCCCCTTGGCCAGGCTGAGTGTACCATAAGCTGAGAGGTGGGCATTGCCATTACAGATCTTTAGGGTAGTGGGGATTAGCCTCAGCCCTAGGGATGCCTGAGAGCGGTACAGGGCCCGCATCAGGGATTATCTTCTCCTATGGTTCCTTGGGCAGCCAGGACAGAGGACAGGAAGGGCTCTGCTTTAGCTAAACGGCTGTTCCTTGGGGTCCCCAAGGTTCAGTGCAAGGAAGGAAACTGAACATCTTTTCCAAGCATTTCTTGGGCTTTGGTATTCCCTGAAGAGGCAATATGTTCTTCCTAGAGGTGGACAGGCAGGAGCAGAGAGGAGAAAAATGACTCCCTGGAGGTGCAGGGGACACAACTGGGAACAGAAAGGCATTGTCATTCTCCTGCTCCAGCCTCTAACAGCTGCCAGCCCATGTTCAAATGATGCGGGATGCAGACATGCTTTTCAGACATCTGCTTTTGAGATAGGAAGGTGCTTATATCCTTGTATCAGCACCTATCTCAGAGTCTCTTTCTGAGCTTAATCTAACACTGCTTTTCTGTCCAGCAGCCTTCAGTTCATCCATTCTCTTGCCACAAGGTAGCCTTTTGGGGCAAGCAGGGAGATACCGAAACCAAGAGACAGCACAGTATTTGGTGCCTATGCCAAATGGAAGATCATACACCTTGGAAATGAGTTCAGAGATGTCTGCCTCTCCTTTGTGGCTATGCTTCCATGCCAGCAACCCCCGCTCCTCCTGTGTTCCTGCAACGGGAAAAATGAGAACGTTGTGTTTAAAACAGCAGATGTTTGAGCACAGGACTACCTCAAGTGCCTCACATCCACTTCCAAAAGTCCAACAGACCCAGCACAGCATACAGATCCATTGCACTTAAACCCTTCTAGCTCCAAATTGCTTTACAAAACTCACTAACAAGCTTCTAGGCAATACCCATCTTCCTTGAATGGCTTTCAGTCTTAAGCAGTCTTCTCCACTGCTCACCATGGTAATCAAGTATGCCTAGACAGGTTTGCACAAGCCACCCAGGATTCAGGAACTGTTCAAAGGGGGATTAATACAGGGCTAGGAAAGCAAAGCTGAATGTTAACTGCTCAGACACTGCAGAATAGAGGAAGAAGGTTTAGCTGGCAATTACTGGTCTGTCACAGGTGTTTACTCGAGCCAAGGAATTGCAAGTGTCTGTAGCTGTTGCAACGGCTGAGTCCCTCTTGGGTAAAGAGAGTGAGCACACCTGTAAATCCTGCCTGGAGGAACTGAAGATCAAGGGCTACAGGAAAAGTAATGAGACAAAAGGAGATTCACTTTCCAAGCAGCCTGAGACACTAGAAGCAGTTGGTTAACGGAGTGTCCTTCCTGCTCTTTTTCTGTAGCAGAAGAGATGGCTTCCTCTCCTGTTCTTAAGCCATCCCTCCTCAGGCTCAGTGAAAATCAGAGGCTCTTTTCTGGTTGTGTGGGGCAGCTGCAAGTGCTACATCCTATCTTTGGTCACCAGCCTTTCCCACTGCTTTCCACTGTTGTAGCACCAGTTCAAGCCTCAGTTTTTGCAACAAGCATAAAGAGGCACACGTTTGGGCTTTCCACTTCTGGTTGCCTTTCTCCTTTCAACCAGCAACACAGCTCTAGGTCAGCACTTCCCCTAAAAGACATTTTTCCCAAATAAATTCTTTCCTCAGACTGGGTTGTTCCTGAAAAACTGCGTTTTTTGATAACCTGCTGCTTTCCATCCAGAGACCATTTCAATGATGTCTGCTGTTCCTCACCCCTCTCTGGGAGGAGTTCAGTCACATGGTGTTTCATGGCTGGTAGCACAACTCCTGCCCATAGAGCAGTAGTGATGAAGACAAAAATGTGCTAGGAAACAAACCTTAGGGCAGGCACAAACTAGTAGGTTAACTCATTTCAGCAAATCCTACCTGGAATGGTGTTGTCAAGGATAAAACCCAGGAGTCCACCTACAAACATGCCAGTGGTGAGAAGCACCTGGATCACCTGGTCCAGCTGGATGATTCCTAGCAGAAAAACAAAGCTTTGGTGCAGAGATGCATGTCTAACCAGCAACATACCCAGTGCCAAGAGGCTGCAAGCTGCCTGCTTGTTTAGACAAGACTTGCAAATCCCAAAGCAGGGCTTAAGATTTGGCAATGCAAGAGAGATTGATCTCACTGCCAGTTCCAAACCTTCAGTTTTCTTCCAAACCTTCACTGACCCAGCTGCCAGTGGGCAGGAGGTGACTCATGAACATATTAAGAGCCTACTAGCAGTGCAAACCACACCACTGTCCCAGAAAGCCGCCTTTGCTCCAAACTCACTCTGCACCTCCACAACATAACACCAAGCAGTTTACAAAAGCACAAGCTTCAGTCCCCATTAAAACACAGGTATATTTAGCATGTGATTTCACTGTGAGTTAAGCAGGTATGATGTTTCTCTGTGAGGGCTACTACACATGAGCAAAGCCCAGTGGCACTGTTAGACCACCTACACAGTGAGTGATTTGTGAGGCCAGCTCTTTCAACAGCCCACCGAGCATGCCAGATATACCTTAACAGAGGACACTGCAGCCTTTATGATGAACACATTAGTCACACAAGACACAATGAAGGGGTAAGTGTTGGAGCACTGGAAATTTCAATAAAGTGAACTTGATGGAATCTGGTAGAGGAGTCTGCTCTTGCATTTTGGAAATACAAAGTGCTATTGTGTATGAGCTCATAAGAAAGCCTCATTCATTGAGATGCTGATCGGAATTCAGCCCTGGAATATTCTGTTGCTCCATCCTGGGAACGTGTCCCAGGGAAACACTCTGCAATTCTTAGCACAACAGGAATATGGTGAGGTGCAGTCGCTGATCAAGACCAGAGACTTCTGCACTGGAGCTTTGCATCAGAGCAAAGGGCAAGAGCAGCCCTCCCAAAAAGAAACAGGCAACAGCCAAAGCATGTTTCAGGGATTTATCAGGAAAAAGTGCATTTTATAAGATTTCTATGGATCAGCTTTTGCTTCAGTTTTATGCTACAGGAAATGCTTCTGATGTTGCTTCTTACCTGTTTCCAGCAGTGTACTATTTTTGTTTGCCCAGTTGGGAACCGTGAGGCCAGCAAATACAGAAAATCCAAAGATAAAGATGTTTCTCGAGGAGTTCATATCAGTGTACTGCATAAAGAAATCATATATATCACATTTGGAATTACCCAAGCCTGTGGATTACTGTCATGTTCATGAGACATGCTTGGATGCAAACACTGCCTGCAGGAGTAGACATGGGCAGCAGGCCTGTTGCTGCTGGGGTGTTGGTGATCCTGCTCCCGCCAGTGCTAGCAAACCCTGATCTGACCAGGGAACCCTCTGTGATTTAGCCCTTCTGGGAACATCCCCTCATCTTCTTCCAAGGAACTGCCAATCAAAATGTTTGCATCTGACTCAGCCCGGTAATAACCTCACTCAAAACAGAAGTCCCCTTCCCTAGGGAAGCAGTGGCACTTGCACAGCCATTACCTGCAAATTGGAAATCCCCACTGCTGTGATAACTCCAAACATCACAAGGAACACGCCTCCGATCACGGGGGTCGGTATGCTGGCAAGCATTGCCCCGACTTTCCCAGAGATACCGCTGAGGAGCATGGTGCAGGCACTGGCAATGATCACCATTCGACTCCCTACCTGGGGCAAGAGGAAGAGGAGGCAGAGGCAGTCACACACTGACGGGTACGGAGAGGTGAGGGATGGCAGGCTCCAGCTCCAGCTTGCTGGGCAGGGGTTATGCCTCTGGATGAAGCACTCAATGACACATTCAGTCACAGGTTCAGATGCAGCCACCACTGAGCTGGGATTTTTACACTGCTCGGGAAGCATCTGTACTTGTGCACTATTAAATTTGCATCATGAAAGGTACTCTGAGAGCAATCATGGATCCACACCTATTTACATGGCATTATCCTCATTCCTACTGTTGTCATGACTTTAACAACTTGCTTTTAAACAAAAAGAGTATTATTACATTAAGAGCCCATTAATCAACACACCAGAGTTTTGCTCTCACTCAAGCCTAGAAATGTCTTGCATACCCACAGTGCTGCAACCACTCAGTCAATCCACTGAACAATCCTTCCACTGGTGTTTGGGTTGCTACCTAAAAATGGCTTTCAATGAGGTGTCCCACACTGATCCCCGCAGAACAAGATTTGGAAGACCAGAGCTGGCTGGCTGGCTGCTCCAGTGACAAACTGGGATCTGATACATCCATTCCATGGTCAACAAATGGCTAATCAGAAACAGGGAAGTATCTTGGTCTGTCCTTATCTCTCCTCACCCACTGTTTCAGTAAAACCATTTTTACTCTCATTTTTTCCCCCTAGAAAGAGCCAGAGTGGTCTTTTCTGGGTTGGGCACTACAACAAAGACAGCATGAAGCACCAAGCCATGCCTTTCATTCAGATCTGTTAGAGCATGCAAATACGGGGGAAAAAGAAAAAGTATCTGCCAAACAAAGGGATGAAAGAGACATTTACATACTATAGAATCTAAAAAGAAAAGCGGCAGCATTTACGAGACTTTCAAGTCAAGATATGCCTTGCCACACCAAAACTTGGACAGCTTAAAGAATCACGCTAAGATTTACAACATTTGTGTCTTAGGCAGGGAGCTCTGTAATCTCCTGCAAACATTTTATAATTCAATTAAATATTTTAATCCCTCCCTTTAAATACCTGAGGAACATCATATTTACAGGCAGGGCTTTTTGTGAATGCTTTAAACAAAAAAAAAAAAAAAACATTCTTAGCAACTAATTCTGTTTCTTTTTAAGTATTCCTTAGACATACCCTTTTAAAATATTTCAAGTCTTACTTGATTGTGAAAGATAAATGAAAAAGATTTGGTAGGGAGCTTCAAAAAGAAATCATTCACTGCCTTCAGGTGGACTTTTTATATTCCTTGGCTAAAAACCTTGTTACACCATTACCATCAAAACTGTAATTTAATATAAGCCAACAGGTCTATTTGTTCTAGGATTAGAATGAAGCTTCAGATTCTGAATTTGCCAAAATGTCAAATTACCTAGTATATGGAATTGGCCTTGAAGGCAAATTATCTAATCCACTGATACTACAAGTGTGAGCATATGCTGCTAAAGCCCCTAGTTCAGAGTTTGTTTCAGTTATGTCAGGTAAATATGAAAATCAGTTCTCTTTCTTAAGATTGAAGAAACTGCACAGTTCCCTACTATCTACATGGTGACTGTGAGGTCTTTACTTCTCCTTAAAATCCTATTTTTCTGGGACATCCTCTTTTTAATGGCATGCTGGACTTGATCAAGCAGCTTAAGTATAGGTGCCTGGTGCCATTTAAGTTGTTGCATCTTGGCAGCTTCCAGCAGCTCTGCTTTGCCTATCTGAACAGATCCTGTGGATATCTGAAACCTCCAAAGATTTTTCAGGTGGTGCTGGACACCCCTCTTTAAACAGGGGAAACAAGACCCTTATGTTTCCATTTGTTATGGAAAAAAATGTGTTTCACGTGTTTTTTTTAATGAAATTAAATCTGCATTTATGGTCTCAGCACTCTACTGATTCCAGCCAGGGTCCTTACACTGATTTAAGGTTGACTGAAATGAGACAATTTTCTGCTCTGTTCACACACTGCAAACAACACTGTATGAACACAGTGAGCAGCAGTGGGATCTAAGGGAAACATCTCTCCTAAATCAGCAAGGATGGCATGTCCACCTGAAGGACTTGAAGTACACGGGAGAACATGTCCTATAATCTGATAGTTACAAGTCTGGGCACTTCTGCACTGTGCTATGTCCCATATGCACAATGTATACAGCAAACTATGTGTTATAGAATCACAGAATCAGAATGGTTTTGACTGGAAAGGACCTTAAAGCTCATCTAGTTCCAACCCCCTCTGCCATGGGCAGGGATGCCTCACACTAGACCATGTTTCCCAAGGCTCATCCAACCTGTCCTTGATCACTGCCAGGGATGGAGCCTTCACAGCTTTGTTAAGCATCCTGCTCCAGTGCCTCACCACCCTCACAGTAAAGAACTTCTTCCTTATACCTAGCCTGAACTTCTGCTGTTTAAGTTTAAACCCGTTACACCCTTTGGCCTATCACTACAGTCCCTTATGAAATAATGGGCTCAGGCATATTGTCAGTATCCTCAGATTTCACAGTGACAAGATACACGAGGTGACAGACTAAACTGGACTCCAAGCAGATATCCAGACAGCCATTTTTGCTGGAAGCAGCCACCTTGGTCAAACACATTTCACTCTGAAAAATGGTTATTGTGAGTGAGGTTTATAAAATCCAGTGAAATCAGCAATATTACATTGTGGGAGCCATAAATCAAATTCTGCATTAATTTATTGACTCACAGCTCTGTTGACATGACCTTGTTTATTTGACAATGGTTTAAAAATGGTCTCCAGTTGGCTGCTGGATGTACTCATCCCCTGGCTGCAAAGCTTAGTGAAAATCTATTATTTGATTGTCAAGCTTAGCTCTTGGAATTTCTTTCCCTTATAAAAGCAATAAAGTACTCAAAGGATTCACAAAACTTTATGGAAAGGTAAAAACATAACCCTTTGCCATCACATTTTACAATCCCAAAGAAACAGTCTACTTTTCAAATGATTGCCATCCTTGTGTTATAAAAACTGGAATTTGAAGTCCTATTAAAGCTTTCATTTTCCCTTCCCTTCTCCTTTCCTTTCCTCTCCCCTCATTTTCAGGTTAACACAAGCTCTCTTTAGTCTCAGCTAAGCCACGTGCCATGAACAGCAGTGTGCACTCATCGCATGCACAGACAATAAGCAGAGAAAAAACAGCACTGTCCACCTCTGTTAGGTGCTTCACAGTGCTGCTGAGCTGGCCACCAGTGTGCCAAGGCACATCCTCCTTCTGCCTTGCAGAAGGTGGCCTAAGCTCACACCCCAGGTCCAGCACATACCCCTATGCACCATTCCTTTGTACAGACATCCCTGGGGTAAACCTCCAGGAGCCACCCCGCTGTGGTGAGGCTCACCTTGGTGATGCCCAGGGCCCCCACGTTCTCGCTGTATGAGGTGGTGCCGTTCCCCGTTCCCCAGGCACCGGCAAGGAGGCAGCCGATGCCTTCTACCCCGATGCCACGGCTGATGGCGTGCTTTGGTGGTGGCGGGGCCCCAGCCAGGCGGGCACAGGCGTAGTAATCTCCCACAGACTCCAGCATGGAGGAGATCACCCCAGCTAAGATGCCAAATATCCCAGCCAGGCTCACTGTTGGCACTCCCCACTGGCCTGCAAGTAAAGAGCTCGGTTCAGGTTGGTTTGTCCTGAAATATATTGCAGGGAATTAGGGGAGAACAGCAGGGATGCTTGCGGGTGTTTGCCCGCTTTTTGGCATTTCCTCTCCCCCTGCTAGCCATAAGCAGAGGTGAAAGCTAGAGCAGGGAGCAGCATGGCAGGATGAGGAAAGGCAGAACCGTGGTACCTGGGTAAGGCAGCCGAAACCAGGGAGCCTGGGACAACACATCCCCACGGATGTCCGTCCGGGCCAGGTGGCCATAGGCAGTGGGGTCTGCAGGGAGGACGTCGGTCACCGTCAGCACGTAGCAGAGCAGCCAGCTCAGGGACAGCCCCATCAGCACCTGCCCATCACATTCAGCAGTGGGGTCTGGTTAGGGTATGGCCACATTCCTGGCATGGTTGAGGGGGAAAAGGTGTCTCCCCACCTGACCCTTTCCCCTGCACATGGAATGGAAGCAGAGGGATGGCAGTGGGTCCTGGTGATCCTCCCTTCTTCCCTCCCTCCAGATGGTGAGGGCCATAGGGACCTTATTCCCATCTGCCCCCTCACTGCATAGGGTGGGCTGGGAAGCACCAATTCGGATGGATGTGAGTGGAAAGAGTCAAGGCAGCCTGGAGCAGGTGAGGCCAGTCCCTCTGTTGCATCCCTGGGAACTTCTACATACCGGGAAGATCTGGAAGAGGTAGACTGGGGAGAGGTGGCACTTCTTGCCTCCCTGGTAAGATGGCAGTGGCACAGGGACATCTTTCAGGTACTGAGAGAACAGAACTATGAAAGAAATAGTCCTAGAAGGAGGGTAAAACAGATCATTAACAAAGTGGGGGCCCAGCTGGCCACCTGTTACCCAAGGAACCAGGCTTCTAGAGCACCAAAGAAAACCAGGCTCTCAGCACCAGAGAGTGGCTCCCACCCCAGCAAGCCTGAGGTAGAACAAGCTCCTCTGCATTTGCAAGTATTTCCCCCACACATACAATTTGTTCCAAGACTGACCCCACAGTTAGTGCATCAGTGAGTATGACACAATTGCCAGAAATTTAAGGATGCCACTTAAGTAAAAGAAGGCCCTGAGAAACATGCAAGGTCCAGGCAGGCTTTGTAGGAAACTTTCCCCGAACTTCTGTGCAATTCAGATGTGGTGGAAATGCAGGATGTCTTGGTTTCCTGATTTCAGGTTTACCTATACTGCTGTCCAAGTGGAAAGATGACTTGAGCTGCATGGAGTAAAAGAAAGAGGATCCAATTTTGCTGTGCAAGTCCCTGTTTTCAAAGAAAAAAAAAACATGGTAGGACTGTGGGGCTGCACATGGCACCCACAGAACCCTGCCAGCAGGCCAAGAAGGGGAGAGCATGGTTCTCTGGTCTGCCCAACTCAGGGGTTCTCATGTGTGCCCAAAGGAGCACCTGAGGCTCATTCTGGTGGAATCAACCATGAGGCACAGCTCTTCTCCCACCTCTTGTGTAGGACACATCTCCTGTGAGCAGCAGCACAGCTGAGTCCCTCATAGTAAGCCTTGTCTGCCTCCCAGGTGTCTGCCCCTCAGAAAGGGCAACCAGATGAAGCTGGAGGCTGCCACATGCAGTGAGAGAGGAGGGACTTGGGCACCTCGTCTTGATTGCTGAGCTGGTCAAAGACCTTGGATATTTCCCTGCTATGTTAACCAGGCCTCTGAAGGGTTCTTAATTTTTTTATAACAAGTCTAAATTGTCTACATTGAATAAGTTAATCCAGGTAGGATTTGGTGAGAAGTCAACTGCATCAGCTGAAGTGTACTGACGGTGCAGGGAAAACTGGTAGCTCTCCATATATGAAAAGCTGATGAGGTATATAGGTCCAATATTTATGTGCAGGCAGAATACCAGCAGTGCAAAGGAAACACTAACCTCACCTCTCTGCAAAGACACACCCCAATATACAGCCAAAGGTTATCTATCAATCACAACTGAATGACTGCAGGCAGAAAGTCTGAGGAGGAACTGGTTCCCATTCATGGTTGCTAAGGCTGCAGAGCCCAGACAGGCTGCATCAGCGCACATTTTGTACATTTGTATTGACAAAGGTGCTCATAACCTTATGAATCACTGCAGAGCCCTCGTCTATCTCAGGTAGGTGTCACTGCTTATTATTCATGTTGCCTGGCACATTCCATTAACAAACGCTATTTTCAGCTGCTTTTAATTCCACCTAACTTTACCCATTAAGGATGAAAATTTCCATGGAAAACATCAGCCTCAGACTATATGTTTCTGGAAAAAATATATCCAACCCTTTTTGAAAGAGTGATGTTCAGGAAACAGACATAGCACATAGTCTGCATTGAGAAGGTCATTTTGCCTTTAGCAGTAACTGGGTCTGCTTACGAGCTGAAGCAGAAAATTCAGGTTTAGTAGAACTTGCTCTTTGGGCTCTATTTGAACAAAAATGTGTTCAGGTATGCTCAGTCTGTAGCAATGATCACTCATCCCAGGTCCCAGGCAGGCAGCAGAGACATCTCGGGCGTTAGCAATTGCAGCCCCTAAAGATTCTGGGCCTTCTGAATATGTCCAGGCCCTGCACAGTGATGAACTGTTCATGCATCTTCACAGGGAGCAAGTGAGCACACTTGACATCAGTTTCGTGAAGCAGCAGTGGGTATCACCCATCTTGAGGGCTTTGGGATGGGGCGGGGCTGAACAGCAGTGCTGAGACCACTTGGCTCATGTCTTCTACTTTCTCCATTATTGCTCTCCCTCTTTCCCTAATAACACCCATGGAGCATGGAGAAGGCAGCAAAACAGGACACAGAGATGGCTCAGAGCATAATGATCAAGCTGGAGCTAAGGCACCTGAGTCAGGAAAGTCAGGACTGGGATTGGCATAGGTAGAAGATGGGACAGAAATGAACCAGACAGAAAGGGTGGCCTAGGTTGAGAGCAGGGACATGGGCTGGAGGCATGGTTGTGCTGGAGGCAGGGTTTGGGATTGTACAGGGTGCTGGTGAAAGAGAGCAGTTAGGTGAGGAACTGGGGATGGAGAAGGGAGGTGGCTTTGGGGTCTGGGAGGGCAAGTTCAGGGAGAAAAGAAGCAGAGAGAAGTGGACTGGAGCAGGTCCCCAGACCAGCAAGCTGCCTTGTGGGGCTGCAGTCAAGCCTGGCCCCTGAGTTGCCAAAGGCGGGTCTGAAAGCACTAACAAACTGATGGGAGGCCATAGGGAGGATAACAACTACTCCTGCTGCATGTTATCCCAAGTTGAAATCTGCATTAGGGATCTGAAGGTACCAAATCTGCAGGGGAACCGTGCAGTGGGATTTCTACTTTTTAAATTAATTCCTGAAATACTATGGGAATTCTGCCACCAAGCACACTTGTACACTGACGCCTGAGGGCACACACACAAATACCCCTGAGAGAGCACTCATTGCCACTAAGCCACATTGGCAGACACTTCCAGAGCACCCTGTGGAGAAAACAATTCCGTCTCAACATGTGAAACCAATGCAGAAAGCTATTTTAACTCGAGGAATACCTAACTCTGGTGCTCAACTTTGTCATTTTAGGAATGCATTTTTAACTTAAACAATGAGTGCATAAAACTGTATGCAAACAACTGCGACAGAGACCAGAAAGGCTTGTTTCTCTACTGACCTATGAAGAAACTTTGGATTGTCACAAAAAACAGATTTTTTAACTCATTTTTGGGGTTTGCTTTGTTGCTGAGGGCTCTAACCTCCTGATAGTTTCCACTGTACCCCCATGGTGCTGCCTCACACAAGGCCGCTGTATGTCAGTGTTCAGTGAACCCAGAGGAACCCTGCTGCAGACTGTGACATTTGGTTTCATATTAGAGGTAAGGGGTTTGTGTGTGCTCAGCTTTTGTGTGGGGAAGTCAGACTTACATGAACGCTATGCCCCAGTGCTGCCCAGCCTCATCCCCAGCCGAGTCAAAGAGAGGAAGTGCAACCAAGGTGATGGTGGGCGCGATTGTCAGAGGGCCAATGAACCTCATCAGGAATCCGATCAGGCCAGAAAATCCAACGAAGATTTGGAAGCAGGAAGCTACAATGATAGCTCCTTGCAACTGCAATAAAAGGGAGGGAGAGAGAAGAGGTTGAAAGGAGCTCAAGCTGCATCACACAAATCCAATGTGAGAACCAGGCTCAACGGCCTCCCATTGACTACAGCGAAACCTGGCTGAGCATCATGTGTGGGGAAGGACCCCCAAAGTACCAGCACACCAATTCCCTCTTGGCTGATGGACTGAGTCCTCACCAGGACTCATATTGTTCCAGGGACCCCCTCCTCCCTGCCCTCCTGGGGCAAGCAACCATGTATCAGCTTCCCTACACTGTCTCTCCCTGCTCCCCCAAAACACAAGGGGAAAGCTCTTGCCCTGAAAACAGGAGCAGGGCCATGATCTCCACTCATCTCCCCTCTGGGAAGGGTTTGGAGCACTTCAGCACTCTGGTAGGGCAGGCAGATCTTTACAGCCTCTGTTTTGTTCAGCTTCCCTCGGAGGACACATTTATCACCCTGAACTTTCCCATGTTTGACAGTCACTGCTAAGTAGCCAGCAATTACATCCTGAAATGCTGCTTGAACACATCAGCTCCATGCTGGGGACTCGGGGGTGAGGCTGCTCCCTGCCTTCACAGATCTGGTGATAAAGCCAGGCTGGGTTCTCTGTGGTGCTGAGCACTTCCCTCCCCTGCCTTCAAGCTGAAGAGGAACTCAGGGGCTGGGGTTAAAGGTCCTTTGGAGCTCTGAATACTTCCAAGAGCTTTGCAAAGCACCCAGTGAATGGATCAACAAAAGCAAATTTAGCCAGTTAGGCTCCTAAGGCAACAGATGTAGAACAAGGCAGTGAGATCCCTGACCTTTCCTTATCGCTTTTGACTACCTAAGGACACATTTCTCCTTAATATTTACAGTAAGTTCTGCATTTCTTTTCTGCCCCTTACAGTAAGTTCTGTATTTCTTTTTACTATTTTCTGTGCACAGACAGGGTCCCTTCCTTGGAAGCTTTTTGCCTCCTTTCCTTCCTCAAGGCTAACCATGCTTCATGGAGAATGGATCTGGCTGGACCACTGGAGACTCTGCAAGCATCATAAATCAATCACCTGAGGTCTGTATGTCCCCTGTTTAGCAGCAGTGAAGCACCTGCTTTTTTGCTAGGGAATAGATGATTAGGAAGCTGCAACTGGGTGAAGGGCCAATGTGTACAGGGGATAGAGGGATCTCCAGAAGTGATGGCCCTGACATGGTCAGGCACTTTTCTGAAAGCAAACAGCCCTGACACAGAGTAGGTGACACTGAAAATGTAATGTACCTCTCGCATCCTCGTCTGCCAGACTTCAATGAACTCTGGTGAAGAGGCATTCACCAGGGTGGCATTCTGTGTCCAAGAAGGGCACTTCCACTTGGGGAGAGACAGCATGGCCAGGGTGGGGGTCAGGAATGCAAAAGTTCCTCCTTGAATAATAGGCAACCTGGAAGAAGAGCAGAGACAAAAGATGCATGAGAATGCAAGAAACCCAGCTCCATAGGGGAGAGAGAAAGCAAAATAAGCTAAAAAAACAGTCTGCCCATGGCCTCTGGCAGTATATTTTGAACTGCTGTGGCAGTTCTCTATCGCTGACTATGGGTGGGAACTGTTGCCCTTTATTGCCCCCTAGAGCAATGACCTGGGGGGAAGAGCTCAAGGTTAGGGATGGAGGGGCACATTAGTGCTGCAGTCAAACTCTGCTGCCTTGCATTAAGGAAAAAGCAGCCCTCTTCAGGTAAGATGAGATCTGCACAGAGTAGAACAACAACAAAAGCAAAAAGCTGGAGGAGGAGAAAAGCCCAAGAGAGGAAGACGGTGAGGCTCTGGAGATGGTGAGCTCAGCATTGATCTAAACCCAAATCTTGCTAATATCTAGCTGCTTCTTTTGTCCCCTTCAGCTCCCTCAGTTTTCTTCACAACCTGCTCATGAACACAAGGACATACACTGACTACTTGCCGCAGCACAACCATCTGAATGAGGGCAGTAGAAAATGTGACCTGGCTTTTAGTACACTGGGTTTGAAAGTTAATTCCTCTGCCTTGTTTCCGCTGACACTGCCAAGGAAACCTGCATGGATGGGTCTGAGCATGCTGGCTGGGTGAGACCTTGCCTTTCCCCACACCATGCGTGCCTCCTGGCTTAGAGTAATTCTGCAAATCCCTCAGGCTAGCAAGGAGCTTGCATGTCCAGAGGCATTCAGCACTGGCTTTTGCTGCAATGCCAATGCTCCTGTGAGCTATGCCAGCCACTTTCCATGCATGGAGAAATGGAGAAAGAAAAATAAAAGGTCTGACTGGCTCTTCAAACCCCCCCAACCATTAAGCCCCCATTGCAGTGCAAGTTGTTCTGGCTGTTCTCTAGCATGCTTGGAAAAACCAAAGCTGCCTGAGGGTGCAGGCTGGCTCAGCAGCTCTGACCCAGTCAAAGGAACTCCTGAGGTGCTTCTGCTCCCTCTGTTTAGGAAGGAAGCAATCCCCAGAGCAACTCCTCCTTGCACTGGGAGGTCTCACGGCTCCTGCTCAGAAAAGCAGCAGGGCAGAGAGCCAGGTGAGTGCAGGGCATATATTCCCCTGAGGCAGAAGCATTTCCAACAATCTCTGGAAAGCACTGGAAAATAAGAGATGGCATAGCGGTAACAGCATCATGTCTCCATCACCTAAAGCAAATATTTATACCACTGCAATTACTCATGCCATGTGTAATCGAAGCACTGACAAAGCTTTGCCAGTAAGTGGTATTTGAATATCAGTCATCAGTGGAGTTACTTATTTATGGCATTTGGCCAAATATGCTTCAGCCTTCAAAGGATTTTGCCTGGCAAGGCAAAAAAATCAAACAACAGGAAACAGAGAAGGTCCAGTGCCACCACTGTTGAATTCACAATAGATTTATAGTTCCTGCTGCGTTGGCCCTCAAGCTATTTCACAGACAGTGCTGGCAATGGTTGTGCTCAGAGAAAACTAGGGTGCCAAAGCAAGGCAAACAGGACACACTAAGCTCTTTCCCGTGGGGTTTGCAAGAGGAAAAGACGCAGGTTTAGGGAAGGAAATGTGATATTCTGATAACCACTACATGATGTACAAGCATCTGCTAAGGGGAGGGCTCACCATAATTGCAAGTGACACATATCTCCACTCAGAAGCCTCTTGAATAGTATGTCCAGTTACTGTCTGTGACCCGTCACTGCTTTTTCATGCTGTGTAACATGACTGAGCTGCAGGCTGCAGCAAGTCAGGCTTTTTCCTTGGCTGTTGCTTCTGAACCACGCTTGCTCTTGGTGGGAACCTCCTCATCTTCATGTCCAGTTCCCATCCATTCATTCATGTGCCAACAATGTCTTTTAGCCAAAATGGTTTGTTCCTGCCTGATGACCCCCATTTCTCTCCCAGATTAGTAACAGGCGGCAGCTGTACCTCTCTGAGGCACCACTTTGCCATGTTAACCAGGCCAGCCTCTGCAATGCAAAGTCTCCTATGCCACAATAACAGACCATCTCCTTACCTCCTATCCTCTGAATTAGTCTTTATTTGAATGCAGACACTGAGAACTGGGCAGAGCACTCAGCTGTGGGCTCCCCAGGGCCTCAGAGAGTGGCAAGAATATTATCTAGGAAAAGGTGTCTCCTCCAGGTCACTATTAATCATTTTCCTGGCTGTCTTGTTGGTGACTTACGACTGTCAACAACCACTGAGGGGTTTCAGGAAACAAAAAGGAGAAAAAAAATCTCCTTATCACTGTCTTTGCCTTTGGCCAAACTGCAGTCCCACCTTCCTGTCAGGAATGTCCTCAAGCCTTACAGCTGGGGTCAGCAACAAGGCAATTGCATCCTCAGAACAGCAAAAGCCATTCAAGCTTATCCTATGGGAACAACTCCTTACCACTAATTAAATGGATCTGGTGTTCCTCATTTAGCCAGTCAGCTACAGGAGAGGATCCCTATTACTCCTTCATCCTCTACTAACAGCAAGCAGAGGACATCACAGCTCTCAGGTATTCACTGAGGCATTTGGGGGTGCCTGGGAGGACTCCAGCCTGAATCACACCAGCAGCCACAGCCATGGTCATGCACCCAAGCCTGACTTTAACACAACTGTGAAGAACTAGATTCTCTCTGTTTCATGGCCAGGATGTCTGTCCTCCTCCACTAATCATTTAGCAATGTAGGAGAAGGAGAGCACCCTATGGGGAGACGTTTGCCCACAGACACTTCTTAAGACAGAGACAGGGGAAAAAACGTGAGGAATAAAAACATGTTGTGGAGCTGGCAGTTGACCAGTGATTTGGTGGTAGAAGAGTTTAAACCAGTTTTCTCCCAGCTATCCTTTGCCCTACAGTTTCCTGTGGGATCTGTGATCTTGATCCCAGGCCCTGATCAGAAGGGTCCTACCTCAGCTGGAGGATCCCTGGGGTAAGGAGCAAGCAGATATTAGTTTACAGAATGTTTCAATAGTTATTTTTCACAAGAGAGAATAGTATAGACCCAACAAAAGGTGGACAAAATACCAGAAGATGTAAGAGTCAGAACAGCGAATAGCTACTAATGTACAGCGATTTCAGGATGCTTTGGTATGTGCCCTGATTACCCAAGAGCAGAAAATGACCCTCACTCTACACCAAGCTGGTGCTGCGCATGCAGTAATTATACAAACATTCTACAAAAACTTTGCATCTATAAGCTGTTCTGCCATGAATCCCATTTCTTGCATTTGGCCTACCTGACTCCAAAGAGGACCTGCAGCAGGGTGCAAATCCCTGAGACAAAGAAGATGGTGCTGATCAGGTGGCTCTGGGTGAGGAGGTCATGCTGGAGGCAAAGCTCCTTGGAGAGGATCAGCGGGATGGCTATGAGACCTCCCAGGGCTGTCAGGAAATGCTAGGAGCCATAGAGAAAGACTGGGTGAAGAAGGACTCAGAACTGGCTGTGTATTACTACCGTGTTGTTGAGGGAAATCTAATAGTGCACAGATTTGTGTTTGGGAGATACTAGTACTACCCATTTGCTTCTTTTTGGCAACTTTAATGCTGTGTTAGGTGCTGTTCCAAAGCACCTACAAGAACTGCAATACACCCTCACAAACTTCTCCCTCTTTCCATGCCCAAAGACCTTTTGCAGTGCCCTGGACTCCGCAGACTGCTGTCAGGCACAACCAGTTTATCCACAGCACCTGCAGACAAAGCTGTCTGTGGCTCTCTTCCAGGAAGGTGGGGACATCCCAAGATAGGGAAGAGAGAGATCGGGCAAAACGAATGCAAACGTTTCAGCCCATCTCATTTGCACCACAAAGGATAATATAAGAAGTTGGCAATCGGTCCTACCAATTCTTTGCTTTTCGCACCCAGTGCAGTTACTGCTAATCATGAAAAAGATGCCAAAAAAATGGAAAAATCAGGCATTGTGTTTTTCAGAAGAGTCACAGACATATTTCTACAATGACCTTCAGTTAGTTACTGGAAATTATGTTTCAAAGTTATTTTTGCTTTAAATATTAAGCTTAGTTATCAGTTCTTACAGGAGCACTGGACTGTAGTGGAACTGGTGGCACTCAGAAACTAACTGTGTTCATTAGAGGCATGCTTTATTAAAATTACAATGCAGATACGTTCAGAAAACCTGGTTTAATGCACTCCAAGACGACCATTTAGGAAATCATAGTACAAAATGTCCACCAAGCTCCAAGTGATAACCTTCATTATTCTGAGGTCTCTCTTCCCTGAGACTCTGTACCCAGAACTGCATTGGTGACATTGGGTCATTTAACTTACCTGGGCACTGACACCTGCCAAAGCAGTGTGGGCCCTTGGGTGCAGGTTATTTTGCCATGGGAAGTTTATATTACAGCACTTAAACATTTAATTACCTTCAGCTGAAGTATCCAACCTGTTCTTATTCACTATTTGGCCCTAACCCTGGGACCCTGCCTTCCCACTTGCACATCAAGGGGTGCAGTGTAGCCGGGGGCACAAGGTTAACAGTCTGTGCTGAGGAGGTGGTAGGAAGGACTTGAGCTCCCAAGATCCAGCCCCAAAACTCCAGCCATGCCCAGTGATAGTAAAGCGCTTCCTAATTCACATTTCACCCTCATTAACCAGCTGAAGAGTCTTTAAACTCTCATCCAGCCCCAGCCTCCTCCTGTTCCCCCATCACACCTGAATGCCCAGCAGGATGCACAGGTACCAGGGGGGCACGTCCATGACAGTGTAGGCAAGCTTGATGCCACTGTGGCCCATGTCCCTGCCTTCCTCTGAGCCCCGGGCAGCACGATCCAATGAGGAGCAGCAGTGTTTCCCATCTTCAGCCTGGATGACAGGAGAGACCTTTGATTAGCCACAGCCTGTCCTTGTAGGTACCCAGCAGCCACTTCTCTTGTGGCCATACTCCATGTCTTGCAGGAATATCTCAAATGTAGCTTTCAACAATGCCAAGATAAAAAGGAAGAGCAAAGGGGAAAGTTAAAAGAGAGGTACAAACACCTATGGAAAATTTTTATATGCACATGTGTGTCCAGACCAGAAGAAAGATTCGAGGGTGTCACAGCCTTGGACGGACAATTGAAGAAAGTGTGCTGGAATCATTAACATCTAGCTAAGGATGGAGAAACTGCAATCAGAAGCAAAAAAAGAGTGTGGAATAAATTAATCACTGAAAGCTGCACTGTTCCCTAGGTTCTGTCCATCCTGGTTGTCCCACCCAAACAGTGCTTTTGATAAAATACGGTAAAGCAACTTGGTCACCACTAATACAGAGTAGAAGCATGTTTTCCATTTAATTTCTTCTTAAGTTTTCTCTTTCCAATCTCCTTATACTCACCCTTACAAATGGTCTGCCTCAAATGCAACTGCCCTCTGTCTTACTAGGAAACCTCACCCCTACAGAGGAACCTGGTAAAACACAGGGACACCAGTGGATGAGGAGTCCCTGTGCCCAGTTCAAAGGAGCTGGCTCAAAGCACGGCTACTGAGGTGCTGCCCCAGCTCAATCACATGCTGTGGGGAATGGCACCCAGAAGGATGGCCCAGGGAAGGAGCAGCATCGGGGACCAGGAAACAGCATGGGGACCTGGAGCGTCAGGGAAGTGGCAGGGTCTGAAATAGCTCCCCAGGAAGGCTTGAATCTCCCCCCAGAAGCCCCAGGGCTCCCCAGAGAGCTGCACGCCCTGTACAGTTTATTTACACAAAGACATGTTTTGCCAAAATACTGCTTTGCTTCAGTTGTCACAGCTTTTAAGTTATGTAAATGCCCATGGTTGTCCACTTCTCCCAACCCACCCTGACCCCTGTGCACACACATGCACACACACACGTTGCCTGTGCACATGGACACCCCAGGTGCACACACTTACACATGCACATCCCTGCACACACGCACGTAATAGAAGGAGGCTGCCAGGGAAGCCCCAATGTTTTAAGCTAAATGCAAAAGCTAATTCAGATCCCAAGCCATTTGTTTCACTGACCCTTCTCCAGCCAGTGAGTCCTTGGCACCCCGGAGCAGACAGTTTGTCTGGGCTGGGATGCCCTGCTCTGCCAGGGACAGAAACCTGTTGTCAAGAGAAGCTCAACCAGTTTGCCAGCATCAAACCTCTGGGTTTTTTTATCATCCAAGCCCTGCTGGCACCTGAAGACACTGAAACGCTCAGTAAAGAGAGGTAGCTACAGTAATGTTCATGGACTACCTATCAGTAGGGGCAAACAGCTAATGATAAGGTCAGGGAATAGAGATGTAAAATTAATGTTACATTCAGTCATAAATGTTGCAGGTGGGGCAGATTAATCCTGAAGGACTTCATCTTTTGCCTGAACGCTCCAGGTTTCTGTTCTCATAGCTGAGTCTCCAAAGTCCCATTTTAGAACAGCAAGCTGCTGAAATAACACTATGTAATACCTTTTAGTTATTTATATTACCTTTGTATTTATCCAGCCTAGGTAAGCTGGGAGCATTATAGGTTCTTCAAAATAGACAGGTGAGGGCAGAGTTAATTCAAACTGAACTCAGGCATGAACTTCAAGAGCAAGAGGCATTCCTGAATAACTCCCTGTGGAGACATTTTCATTTCAGAACAGGAGAGCCTGAGCCGTGGATTAACAAATGTATGGCAACGTACTTAAGGCTGCCCATGCACGGAGTTATCTGGGGACTGCTACTCCTGAATAACACCACGGGTAGATGAATTCTAAGCTATGCAGACAGCGGTAAGCTCCTTTCCCTCATTGCAACTTTTCCCATGTTAACCATGAGGCATATTCCAGCCAGGCAGAGCCTGTGCCAGTAGGAGCCCCACATGATCACCACATGAAGGCCTGAATCACCCCAGGAGCTGGAGGGGAGAGAGTGAGCAGGGTTCAGTGGGAGAAGGATAGAGTGGAGATAACAGGATGAGACAGGACCGGAGGCAACAGGCTCAAAACAAAACAGAAGAGGTCCCATCTTAACATGAGGAAATACTTTTTCACTGTGAGGGTCACCAAGTACTGCATAGGCTGCCCAGAGAGGTTGTGGATTCTTTATCCTTACAGATATTTCACTGTCTAGACACAGTCCTGAGCAACTGGCTCTAGGTAACCCTGCTTGAGCAGAGGGGTTGAAAGAGTTGACCTCCAGAGATCCCTTCCAACCTCAGCCAGTCTGTGATTCTGAGATGCTGGCAGAAGGACAAAGCAGGAACAGTCTGGAGCAGAGAAGAAGAACTGCTGCTGGTGGTTTTCAGCCCAGATGCTCCCATGAACTCAGGATACCTCCATGTACCTCAGGCTCCAGTCATAACATAAGGGCCCTCAAAAGCATCTTAAATAAGCACATTGGGAAGACAGTCAGATATTGAACTGCTTGAACCACAGGTAAAAGACCCCTGTCTTCTACCTTCTCTGGGGTAATATTTAAACCAGAGGAAGTCACAATCCTGATCTGTGCTATGTCAGTACAGGCAGAAACAGAGATCCTGTTACCAATACCAAAAGAAGACCTCTGACTTGCCCTGAGCACCTACCAGAGGCTCTGCCCAGAGCTGGCAGAGCACTCCCCCCTCCACTGCTACAGCAAGCTCACCAAGAGCTAGCCAAGAAATGGGGAACTTGCACACCAGGAAGTTAAACGCTTCCTCTAAGGTCCTCCAAGATGAGTGCTCCGTACCAAGGTAGGAAGATGGTTCAGGACCTCACTCCATCACACTTGCTGTCAGAACATAGGCAGCTCTTTTAGATTCTAATGGAGGTGACCCCTGCTGTGGGATAGGAAGGAGGTTGCTGTGCCTCAGGCCCTTGCCCTATGGCTGTAATAACCTGCAGCCTTTCCAGGGCACTGCACGCCCCTGAACTGACACATCACTTACAGATTTTACTACCTGCTATAACTCTATAGCATGTTTTCTCTCAGTGACTCCCAAATGCTGTTTTCATTCATCTCTCTGATAATTCATCCCATTAGGAATAGGCAGAAGATACACAGAAAATAAACACATTCTTCCCTAGGCTAAATTTCTATTGTAATTTTACTAATTATTATGTAAAGTGCTCTACCCAGGGACACAGCCATAAGGTGTCACAAGCCTGCTTGCTTTTCAGCACAGATACAAGTGTGCAGCCATTCATCTACGATACCTTTTTAGAAATAATGGAGAGAAAAAAAAAGCTTAAAAGGCACCATAGAGAAGGCAGTATGCTGAGTCCACAGCAGCAGGCTCTAATGTGGAGATCATTCCTTAGATTCCTGTTGGTAAAGGAGCTGAGACAGACATTTGCAACACACCAGCATCTTCGCAGCCAGTCAGAAAAGCCTCTGGCTTTCCCTTTCTCATCCTTTTGCAGGTCTCGTACCTGTTAATGCAAGAGTTAGCCATCCGAGTCAAGCAGACTCACCATGAAGCTGGGGTTATCTAGCCCGTTGAGCTCTTTTTCTGAGGAGGGGGTCATGCCTTCCACTTGCCTTCACCGACTGCCTTGAAAAAGAAAGACCAGTAAGAAGAGGAAAGCCTCCTAAATTGCCACTTCTCCCAGTCAACTCAGCTGTAAAGAATCAGGGTGAGAAGATGCAGAAACTGTACTTCAGGAGACAAGTGCTCAGTCCTAGCTCTTTACAAGAGCTGTATCACAGAAGCATTTCCTTTCCCTTGGCTTATATAAGTGACTCCTTTTCTCCAGCTGATTAGAGGACCGGCATTCAAACCAAACTGGAAAGCAGCCCTTCCCCGGACTGAGTGAATCAGTAACTGATGGCAGAAAAAAACTTCCTCAGTAGGTAAGGATGAGAAGGGAGAGACATTTCCCTGTTTTCCTTGCACAGCCTTGAAACCTGTTGCTTCATTATTGATACAACAGCACCTTGTATTTTCCGTTTCGGTTGGACCTGTTTCAAGAGTTTTGTGCTATATTTAGAAAATTCAATTTCTAGATGGCTGCACTTATTCTGCGTGTAAACTACTGTCTATTTTGGCTTAGATACAAATATTGTCACCTTGTATGATAATCCTATTACAATATGAAAAGAATCAGGATTTTACTGGGAGCCTATTTAAGGCAGCAACCAATAATCACATCATAAGAGCATGACACTAGGGAGGTAAAAAAGGCAGGAGACTGAAAAAGGACTACTTCAGGCCATATGATTATCTCCATTCAGCTAAGGTTTCTAGCTGAATGGTGATCATCGATGGCTCAAAGCAGTTACCCTGCCCTTAATTAAGTAGCAAAGAGTATTAATATTCCATCAAGCTCTTCTAGCTGCCCTAGACCAGCCCTGTTCAGATTAATCTGTTTAATTTATTGGCTTCCTGAGGCAGTGAACTTCCCAGACCAGCTGCAGAGAGCTCCTGTGGAGAGAGGCATGCTATCGCCTACACACAGTGACCGCCCTTTGGGAACATCTCCTGGTTTCCACGCAGGAAGCACTGCAACTGAAATAAACTCTGGTCTCCGTTTCTCCTGTAGAGCTTTGGTATTCTCAGATGTCAGACCAGGACTACATTATAGTAGACAACCGCACCCTAAACACCATTAGTGAAGCAAAGAGCTGCTGGGCAGCTAACTTTTAAGGCATCAAAATGAATAGGTTGTTCACAGTTTTACCAGATCTCCTCTCTGAAGTCCCATTATACAGGGATCTCCCTGTACTTTTAACTGCAGGAAGTGCATTTCCAGCTGCACTGATATTGGCACAAGGCCATGTGGTTTTTTTTCCCGCAAGTTCTAAATAAGAACTCTTTTCCTGGTCAAACTATCACTTTCACCTTCAACTCTACCAATTCCCAGCACAGAGTAAGCAGCACGACCACCCCACCCTGTTGTACAAACTTACATATCTTTTGTTATCCAATGCACTGTACGGTTGTGTTTCATTGTATATTTACTGTTTGATTGTATATACTGGCAGTGTCCATTTAGCAATACTAGTGAGGATGGCAATACCAGTAAGGATGCACCATTGCAAGGCTTAAAGGAAAGGAGTACTGAATTTTTCAATTCCTTTTTTGAAGGTACATTGCTGTTTGCATTTCTGGATGTGTACAGTGCAGTTCTCCAAGCAGTCATAGAATCATAGAATAGTTAGGGTTGGAAAGGACCTTAAGATCACTCAGTTCCATCCTCCCATCTCCCACTAAACCATGTCACCCAAGGCTCTGTCCAACCCGGACCTGAACACTGCCAGCAATGGAGCATTCACAACTTCCCTGGGCAACCCATTCCAGTGCCTCACCACCCTTACAGTAAAGAATTTCTTCCTCAGATCCAATCTAAACTTCCCCTGTTCAAGTTTGAACCCGTTACCCCTTGTCCTATCACTCAGTACCTCATTAAGAGATCCCCTCCAGCATCCCTATAGGCCCCCTTCAGATATTGGAAGGCTGCTATGAGGTCTCCACGCAGTTGTCTTTTCCCCAGGCTGAACAGCCCCAACTTTCGCAGGCTATCTTCATACGGGAGGTGCTCCAGTCCCCTGATCATCCTTGTGACCCTCCTCTGGACTTGTTCCAACACTTCCATGTCCTTTTTATATATTGAGGACACCAGAACTGCACACCATACTCCAAGTGAGGTGTCACGAGAGCAGAAAAGAGGGGCAGGATCACCTCCCTCCATCTGCTGGTCACACTCCTTTTGATGCAGCCAGGATACGGTTGGCTTTCTGGGCAGCAAGAGCACACTGCTGGCTCATATTCATTCTCTCATCAACCAACACCCCAAAGTCCTTCCCCTTAGGACTGCTCCGAATCTCATCTCTGCCCAACCTGTAGCTGTGCTTGGGATTGCTTCCACCCAGGTGTAGGATCTTGCACTTGGCATGGTTAAGCGTCATCAAGTTGGCATCAGACCATCTCACAAGTGTGTCAAGGTCCCTCTGGATGGCATTCCTTCCCTCCACCGTACCAACCGAGCCAAAGAGTTTGGTGCCATCAGCAAACTTGCTGAGGGTGCAATCCCACTGTCCATGTCACTGACAAAGATGTTGGACAAGACCAGTCCCAACACCGATCCCTGAGGGACACCACTCATTACTGGTCTCCAGCTGGACATTGAGCTAGTTTGAGAATCAGTCAGTCAAAAAGTTCATTAAAATACGGGTTGGGGACAAATGTATGCCTGATGAATGTGACATATTTCAGGTATATGCATAATAAAATTATTAAGTCAATCATGTGTCACTCTGTTATTTCACTGGTAACTGCTGAATGAGTTTAATAAGTACTACTTACTCTGAGAAATAAGATACCAAATTCCACATAAAAATTACTCTTAAATGAGAGCTTTAAAAATTTAGAAAATATGTACATAGTGCTTGGGTCCATTTAAATCCAGCACATGCCACAAAACAACCCTACCTCAAACTGTGGGGTTATGAATATCACACAGCTTTGATTCTCAACTAAAAGATAGCTGTAGAACATTGTATTTAACATGTCACACATGAGCATTTCAAATTCATGTGAATAATAATGCCTTCCTAAAGCCGATGCAGTTCAGAAGATGTAGTTATCTTCATACAAGCTTCCAAGCCACAAATACACTTAGTGAAATCAACTAAAATTGGATTTAGAAAGCCTAGAAAGTATTATACTAGCTTCATATGAAGTGTATATGTCTGTTTAATTTTATAGTCCCCAAAAAAATTGTGACCAAAGGCCTTAAACATTCAACTTCAACAGCAGTTGAGGGTCTCTGCTAGAAGACAGAATGTGAAGTTTCACCTGCACTGGGTTTCTTCTGCTGCTATATCCAGAACAATGGAGTTGATGACATTTTTTGAAATGCCCTAATACAGACTAACAAAAGAGCTAACAAAAAGGAGCTTCAAGCATACTTCAGCTAATCTCTACTGCTAAATGGCTATTGTGATACGCACTGCCTTTCTAGCAGATCAGGTAGAGTCTGTTATAAATCAGTGTAATAAAGTCCTATCAACATGATTTCTCTGTACTTGTACACTACTCTCCTCCCCCAGAAAAATTCAATAATTACATACTGGCTACTGATAAATTAAAAGCAAGTATAGAGAACAGGAAATATTCTTTAAAAAAAAAAGAACATAAAAGAATTCATTGAGACACTTGTACACTAGATACGGATTTGAAAAGACAGAATAATCAATAAATTGTAAGCTATTTAAGTCAGCACACAAATAAGATTTTTGAGAACATCTCCTGACTTTGAAATTAGCCATACTTCTGAAACACTTCCATTACTAAAGAAAACTCTAGGCAATAAATGCCATGCAATTAATACAAATCCATAGCCCAGCAAACAAAACCAGAACTGCGACTGATTTCTGATAAGAAGATATGTCAAGCTGACATGTGGATCAGCTGAGAAGCATTTCCACTGCAGCAACTGGTACTATCTGACTGCCAACCAGGCAACCAGCAATGTTTTCTATAACAAGAGATTATGACCAACTCAAAGGAACTTTCCATAGAGACTACAGCAGATGTTTATTTTCTGGTTTTAGCACTGTATCTGCCAAAAATATTCTGAGATTAATTGGTTTGAGCAGTTACATACAAAAAAAATATATACTTAAATATCAACTCTGTTGCCTTAAAACATGGGAGAAGCCATACACCAAGGATCTACAAGTCTTCCACAAAAAGACTCGCTTTCAAACTGCCAAAGACTATTAATGCAATTCAAAGCATATTTTGCAAATCTAGAATCAACCTTTACTACAACCACTATCTTTTGTTGATCTTTTTTCAACACAAAAGGATTTTTGTACTCCCAATAGCCCAGAAGATAGTTCTGCTACTGGCCCCTCAAACTAGAACTGAGTAGGAAAGTTGAAACTTGAAGTCTTGCAATGTCCTTGGAAGTTCTGTATAGTTTAGTGCTAAGTGAGCAACAACTTGCAGTGTTACAGGTGTTGCATTTTTGACTCCACATAATAATTTTACTTGAATTTTGTTTCCTTTTCCTCCAGTGCAACCATTATCAGTCATTTTAGCCTAAAAAACCTTGCCACTGCCAGTATAAAGAATTTTGAACTACATGCATTTGTAGCCTGGACCAAATGTTTATGCTACGCATAAGCCTAAGAACCCTACAGCAGTACTGTACCTGCAACAAGCCTTCAAAGAGGACAAAGTACAGAGAAGTAACAGCCAAAATTAGCTCTTGTACTACAGCATCAAAAGAACACAGTGACTTTTTCTAGGCCATTTTCTTATAGTATAGCTAGTACTTCTCAAAACCCATTGAAGGAAAACTACACTGTGGCAACATCTCAAAAAGCAGTTTTCTCCATCTCAAGGCTACCAAAAGTTTGCAGAGACTTTCTACCTGCAATTATACATCTAATGCATTCATCCTTCCCCGTTAAGAGAACCTGTTTGTGTCAGGCTAAATCGGAAGCATGGAAGGACTTCAAACTCCAGAAATGAATTTTTAATCACAACAATTATTTTTACAATTAGCTCTAAGTTGCAATGTTTGCCACAAGAGCCATCAATCCATTCAGAGCAGCCTGAACTGGCCTGACCGCATTTATCCTCCTTCAGCATCACAGACCTCACAATCGGATGAATCCTCGTACACACATTGCAAGCATGCATTCAGTGAAAGATTGGCATAATATTAAGACCAACTGAAGCACAGAAATAAACAGCACTGAATATTTCATCGTGCAGCCATTTGGTTATGCGCAAGAGGGAACAATCCAGCCAAGACATCTGGCACAAAGTACCAGCATTACAGTTTTTTTGAACAGTTTTGAGAACTCTGGTCAGCACCTGCATATCAACATGGAAGTCACAATGCACTTCCAGGGCCTACTCTTAAAGAAAGCCAGTCTGGCAAGAACCAAAATACCAGTCTGCTTTGGCACAAAATTAAGAGGGCACACAATACTCCACCTTCCTTATAAAGCTCAATATTACAAGGCTAAACATTCAGATTTTTTTTTTTTTATGGAAAGGACCTATTTAAAACAATATTCCTCCCTTAGTTCATAAACCTAGCATGACAGTCTAGATATACCACTCTACCACTTGCAGCTGGCTATTCCCTTTTCCTATCGTAGCTCAAAGAAGCTGAAAGCATTAAGTCATTTCCACGGCTGTCCTGATTCACCTACCTGATATAGGGATCCCTCCCAGACCTGTGCTGTGTTGTGGTGGGAGACTCAAGTCCAAGAAATTACTATTTGAGGTGGGATTTGCTGTGTGGTTCAAGTGCATGATGCTATTGCGTGGGAAGGCCATCCAAGGATAGCGAGCGGCTTGGCCTGGAAAACTGAAGGAGTTGTAAACTGCTCGATGCTGTTGAAACTGTGGGAACCTCTGTGGCATGACTGGAAAGGTGCTACTGAGAGAGTTGGCATTTGTGGGTGCAGCAGGATGCAGAAATCCAGAGCCTGGCCCTTTGGCAGTTGTAGTGTGTGGGGTAGGGTTCTGAAGAGATGTGGGCGAGAGGGAAGGTTGGTCTTGGACTGACAGTTCCTTCTCAATCAGGTCTGCTAAGGCTTTGCGGGTGATGTCAAAGGGGTCAAACCCTAAGTCGTCCTCTTGCTGTTTGGAGGAACCAAACCCAAAAGCCGCTTGCCAGTCTGTGGAAGATGATACTGGTATAGTTTCTGTCAGAGAGAAGAGGAACAGGAGTTAGAACAAGAATTAGTAACTACCCATACAAAAACTTCAGCCTCACTGTATCCGAATCTATGTTGCCGGTTATCTTTATATAATACTTCTTTACATATTCCCCAAAGACACCTTATTCATCAGCTTAGAATGCCATTTTCACATCAAACTGTCAGATTTCTACTTAGGGTGAAATGGCAGAACTAGAAAACGGTATTTTTACTGCAGAATTGCTCTGTTCCTAAACTACAGAAAAGCCTTACCCAGTAAGTATTTTCAGTAATAGCATCAATTAGGAAGAGACATACACTTGCTTCGAATGTTCCTTACACACATATTACTTAATGGAAATGTGACCAAGTGAAGTTTAAATAATATAGTTATTCAGTTCAGTGTTTTGCTTTCAGTATTAATGTTGTGCTTCACTTCTGCTCTGCAAGAAAGGTGGAGAGATCCTCCCTCTCAAAAGGGTAACATCTGAGCAGTGGTTAAGAACAAAAAAAAACACCCCAACACCCCTACTGTCTCCCAACCAAATTCTTGAGCAGATAAGAACTGACAAAACAGAGGAAGTATGTTACAAGATATTAAATATTTTGAGGCAGTGTTGCAATAAAGGGTTACCAGAATTTCCCTGCATTTTCAATTACTGCTTCATTTTATTATACTGTTTAAGTCTCTTACTCAAGTTCAAGTGAAGGCTGGGTCTAGTTTCACAGTATTTTTTCCTCAAAACTGTGGTAATGCAAGCTGACGAATACAAAGTATTATCACTCAACATTAACTCCCTCTGCTGGTAGGGAATCTGGTCTGCTGCCTCAAGTAGCTCAAATTAAGCTCAGTATGCTCTAAATCTATGCTTCTATTTTCGCTCTAAAGCTTGTGACAATAAACAAAGATTCCAGACAGACAAAAAATTGTCCTTTGTATTCTTATTTAAATAGCAGCTATATGTTTTATATTAATTATGTAACAAACAGTATCTCTACTACCTGAAAATTATCTCTCACTGCTACTTAATCCTGATAAAATTGGTGGGTATATTACTTTAGCAGTAGCTAATTTCCTTGTAATATTGTTTACAAAGAGGACTACAACACCCAGAAGTCAGATAAACATTAAGACTAATCACTAAGTAAAACAGCCATGTCCTGAAGTACCACTTACATTCTATTTATTACTTACGTACATTTCTACTAATATTGTTTCATTTAATTTTCTAACAATTCCCCCAGATTTATAATTTGAGCACCTAATTACCTAGACTATATAAATACAACTAAAGATACGTTTCATTCATATGAAGTGATATTTGGTAGGAAACTACCTTTCAGTTGACATAATTAATCATATTTTTGTATTTTCTGAAAGCGTATAATCTCACTTCACAAAGCAGAAAGTTAGGCACCTTCAGACAACTATGCAGAATATTAAAGAAAATTCTGAATCTACTGTACAGCTTCTGATGGTAGAATTACAGATTACAACAAATTATTAAACCAATATATCATGACACCACATTTTCATCACTCTCAATAAAACCCTGTAATGGTAAATATTAAACATACATATCACTTCCTATTATTAAGGCAGGCACATGTCTGAAGGAAACTAAAATAAGCATCCTGATTACTTAGCCATGCAGCTGTAAAACTCTGTAGCTCATTTTAGAAATAACCCTTATGCCAGTGCAATTCATTTGTAGTTAAGAGACAAATTTTAATCATTCACAAAGGTGAAAAAAACAGTATGGAGGAAGTCCTAGAGTTTTGGTTCTACATAGTTTTAGAAATAAGATGCAAAAGCAAGCAATACCCAGCCATGTAACCTGTGGACAAACCTGATGTGAAGAGGCTCTGTGGTTCTGGTGCTGTGGGCCAGTCATTTGAAGTCTGCGGAGAGCTGGGGAATGGAGGAAGCCCACTAGGAATAGGGTTAGGGTGCCGAAAGTTGTCAGAGAAGAGTGACTGTGATTCTGTTACAGCCCCTTCAAAAGGGGACCGTGCACTGTGATTAGATGAACTGATGGGTATGACTGGATTGGGTTTTGTTAAACCAGGCGGTGGTGAAGGTGTATCACTATTTGTTATCTACAGGCAAGAGATAAGAGAAACTATTAGGATATGAGGGTTTATATATAAAACATTCTTCACTAATACAGTTGATATTTCCTCAAAACTTTTGACTGCAATAGGTTAATCTATAACTCAGAACACAATCAAACATAAAATCAACTTAGTAGTATTTTTTACTTCTGTTTAAAATTATGATACAATTCAGAAAGTAGTCTTCTCCAACTACAAGTTGCACTAAGGCCTCAAACTTAATTCTTACTTTTACAGCTTTTATCTTAATGTCTCACCTGCTGGGAGCTGTCACCATTTCCTATACTGAGTGAATCTGAAGGTTTGTCGATAGGGCTGCAAAAGTGGGAAGGGAAAAGAGACAGTAAGACATTCAAGTATTTAATGTTAAAAATCAGTATTAGCTTTCATAGTGGTAAAAAAGCCTTGAAACAAAGATGAAGTGAAATTAAACAGGAGAATAAGGAAAATGCCCACTTATTTGAGACTTTTTTTTAATATATAATAAACATTTCAATCATTTGCCATATATTGGCACATTTCTTCCCACCACTCTCCACTCTGCTTGTTGACTGTCCTGTTAAGGAACAAAAGGAAAGTTTTAAACATGCTTGTAGTATCTCTATGCCATTCAAAAAAAAACAAAACTCTTGTACTATGGCAGTATTCCATAGCATTCAGTTCCATTTATACTACTACGGGAAAGAAACTCGGGAACAAATTTGTTTCCAAATACTTAAGTTGTCAGTTCCCATACAAGTCTTAAATATGAGGGGAGATAAAAGATTAAATTAACTACTTAGTTCTGATGGCAAGTTAAATCCTCCCACCAGCCTTTGAGTATAAACTAGCAGAAATTAATTCCAAGGTAAGAAAACTTGAGTTTTGAGATGACAAAAGGCAGAAAATGCAAGAAAGATACAGCATCAAAAATTCCCAACAAACTTAAAGAGAATAAAAGATAAGACACAGCAGAAAACCACCTCAGAAAGCTATCAACTGGAAATTAACATGACTTGGCTGAAATGACATCTCAGGATTCAAGATTTTGACAGGCATCTGTGAATTGCCTTAATTATGCTAAATACCACAATAAAAGTATTAGTTCCAGTTCAGATTAAAATCTCTCCTTTACAACTTCAGGGTACTTTCATTTTTATCTACCCAGAAGAGAAGATGCACAAATATCAGGCTGCACAGCCCAATACAACAGTCCTACCAACAAGGACCAGAACAGCATGAATTTCAGTTCCATTTAAAAGCCAGAATGCAATACAAATAAAATTACAGGAATGATGTATCACTACAAATTATAGTTACTATTTTAACTGGGTGCAGACTTAAGATTCTAGCTAAACCTTCTTTTCAAATACCCCTTGCTGCTGCAAGGTTCAAATATGCATAGAGCCACATATCAAGGTAGAAAATTCATAAAGGTTGCTTCTCTCCATAAGTATTCTCTCCATCCCAGAATAACTAGTCAAACCTAGAACTAATTCTTCTCCATCCTAAAGAAATTACATAAGAGTAAAACTCATTTTTTGTGCAAAAGAACACCATTTGAGTCCGAGTGGTGAAAGAGAACTGAAGTATTTGTGATTATAAAAATCAGAGGAACGTACTTGTAAACAAACATTACTCTAGTGCAGATTTGGAGCAGCATGCTCAATGGTTGAGCAGCATGAATACAGTTCTTCCACTTAGAACAAATTGCCCTGGGTTAGTAATTCCTTAATACCTATAACACAAATATTTGCTGGAGACTCTTCACTACACAATCATTCTGATCGCCGACCTGATATTCCAGCCAAATTCTTTTTCCAGAGCTGCTGATAGAAAGTCACAATGCTGCAGTTGAAAAAGCTATGTGTTAGACAATCTAAGTGCTGAAAAGGTTTACTATACTCAAACCTGACCAAGGAGCCTTTAATTGTAAGGGGGGCCTCCACCCCTCAGAAAGCAATACAAAACCAGCTACAAAAATATTACTTAAATTTAGTACATTCTTTTCAGGAAAGATATGGAAGTTGCATGTTATTACTTAATGCAACTACAGGATCTCTGATCACACCTCAATGGGGCAGCTATTAAGCTTAACAACAAGATACCACTTTGAACAGTACTCAGTGTTAATGCATTGGTTCAATATTGATTTAAAACTAAGATCAGCTACTGAATTGGCAATGCTTGTTGGCAATAAGGAAGTTGTTGCAAGTGGATGAATTACTTCCCCTTCACAAAAGCCTCAGATGAATCTACAGCCCTGTTGCTCCTGTTACACACTAATAACCAGGGAACCCTTTCCTCTGCAGTTGTGTTTCTGCAACACACCTCTGTAAAGAGGTGACAGACCTCAGCCCTAACATTTAGCATCCTTCTGTTGAAGCTTTTCCAAGTGACAAGACTCCTGATGCATAGCAACTAATGCATTACTTTTCTGGAAGCTTCTGCACGGAAATTAACGGCTTAGCTCTGGTTGGGACCATGAAGCTATATAAGCTGTTGATCCCCCAGCTATTCAGTCCCCCTCAACCCTTAAGTGTACCACCCCTTACTAGCTTCCTATTAGGGCTCTCCTGCACAATCTGCCAATCAGACTTTTTGACATGGGTTAGGCTAAGCCCAACTTGTTACGACCTGATCAGGATTTGAATCCAGTTCTCCAACCAGAGAGACTGGAGAATCATTCCCTCCACACCAACCAGTGAGAGAGAAAGCAAGCTATCTGAAGTATAAAAGGCAGCACAATTACCCGAAATCTGAGTATGCACCATCTGGAGTCATGTGTTCTGGGTCTGTGCCATTTTCTAATATAGGAGGCGTTTTCCTGTGTTCCACTGTTAAACCGTTGGCTGATTTACTTGAACTCTGTAATGATGGCCAGGCATCTTTGTTATTACTGTTGGGTCTGGAAAAAGGCAAGAGTAAAAAAAAAGAAGAAAAAAAAAAAAAAAAAAAAGAAGAGTTCAAGTTATGAAGAAAGTGTTTCTAAAAATTATAAGTATTGGGCAAAGGAATCCTTGTGCCAGAAAATCCATAAGAATAGATTTATCTGGGTATCACTTCTCAGATTTTTAAATGGTGATTACTTAAAAAAAGAATTACTGGGGAAGGAAGAGGAGAGAGAAAACTGGAGGAATTCTGTTTTCTTCACTGGACAGCTGCTCTGCCAATGCTGAAGTCCAAACTTGTTCATTTGGGGGGGAGGGGGGGGAGAGGGAGAACAAAACAAAAACCAAAAACCTCCATCATCAGCTTCAAGTATACAGAGCTACACACACCTCATTAGGAATTATTTGCTTTATCATATACGTATTTAAGTTGTGTAAATCATGAACTAAATCACTTTTCAAGAAAGCATTTTATATTCCAGGTGCTATAAAGCCTGGCCACAAGAGATGAAGTTTGTGTTTTATACCTACACAAGAGTCCACAGCTTTATTCACAGACCATGAGACCAGTCAGACCAACACACTGCTCATTCAAGTTACTGTTTTCTTAACTGACAGTTTAAAGCCATAATTACTTCCCTCTTATAAAGCAAAATGAAATTTAATTTCAGAGTGCACATTAGATCTGAAGGAAGTTCAAGAATGAACTCAAAGCCAAAGTTTTTGTTGAAAATAGTTACATTTTATACAAATTGAAATGAGCTGGAATATCATCTAACTGAATGCATCCAAATTCAGTGTCCCCTAAACCTACAATCTTACTATAGCAGATTTGCCTTTGTGTTCTCTACTTCTTTTACATTAATTGTTTCCTTCAGTTTTCTTCAGGATGCTGTTTTTAGCATCCAAGTGCTTTCTGCATAAGGAAGAAGCCTTCAAAAATAGTTTTTAACACGCATGTTCCTCCTGATGCACATGTTCCTCCTGATGCCCCCCATATGTTCATATTACATGTTTCAACATTTACTCTACATCTTTAGAACAATTTAGTAAGCTCACAGAACGCTGATTATAGCAATATGTTTCCTACTCCTAGGCAAATAAAATTGATATTACTAGTTACAATCAAATCTTGGTATTTGTAAAGTACACTATTCTACCTCCATCTTTTCTCATATACCTACAAGATATGTACACAGATGAGACCCTTAACCTGATTTACAGATCTCATCTTTGCTTTCAACATATTTGAAATAAGTTAGAGATAGGAGGATAATCAGATATTGAACAGTAAGGAATGAAAACATACCATGAGCCAGTCATTTAATATTGTCACCCTTATAAAAAATGAGCGGTAATCCAGATATAACAAGATTTTCTAATCATTAAAAGATCTATTTTAAATATCAAGATTTATGTCCACTGCAGTGCAAAGCCATATCCATACTAAAAGTAACTTCAAAATGCCAGTTATAAGTCAGCTTTGCACCCAGGAAGAAAGGTAAAGAAACTGTTTTATGCTTTGAGGTGACTTTTTGTGTGTATAGGCTTTTTTGATTCAGTTATGTTCAAAGCTGCAAGCTATTTTCTAGAAGACCAGCCAGCATTAAACAAGTGTTTTCCACTTGTAACATAAGAAAGCATTCATTTCAGTTCTTTAGGAAAAGGTCAGAAAAGGGGGGGGGGGCGGAAATTAAGGAAAAAAAAATAGAAAAGGAGGAAAAAAATAGCTTGATCTGTTTTAATTGTGGAATAGTCCTCTAATTATACAAGAGGGCAGTCAGTATGATTATCAAGTGACATAAAGAGATGAATACACACATACACAAAGTGGCAATAAGGGATTTTAACATCTACTTTCACCAGCAAGAATAAAAAGAGGTGTGAGGAAGACCTTTCAAATTAGAACACAATTCTGAAAAAGCATTTATGCACAGTTTTAAAATCTGTTTTCTGTAACTGGACATAGATAACTAAGCATCTACTATTTAGAACTCAACTCTTGTTCAATTCCAAAGTGAATGCACCCCAGAAACACAAGAACAACCAGAAAATTGTCAGAGGTTCTCACTAACTGCCAGAAATATTAATACAGTATCAATAAATCAGACAAAAGAAAGATCCTGACTGGGTAGAAAGCTGTGAAGGCAAATAATACACATTCATCAGCTCACAAGCTACATTTTGTAGTGATGAGACAGGACTTCAAGAAACATTCCAAAATCCAGCTACAAGAAGAAATTCACTTTGAAACACCAAAGGTGGTGCCTAGCCATTAGCAAAAAACAGAGTCAGCGTTGTGATGATGCTGTCCAGCTGACAAGAGAAATTAACTCCAGACCACTTGTTGCCATTTTTCCCACAAGTGCCAAAATGTTAGCACCGCAGACTGGCCAAGCCCCAGTTCGTAATTGCTTTCTGAAGGCTTGAAAGTTTGCTGTTGTTTCAGATACAGCATTCTTTTGTCATTGCTATAATTTCTTTTGCTGGGATGTAATTAAGTTTCAAATGAACATTAGTTCAGACTTTCAACATTAAATAATCAATACCCAAATGCAGAAACTGGTGTATTTGCTCTACTCACTGCCCACTACTTTTCAAGTCAATATTGAACCAGTGACACAAGAAATAAGTGATACAGTCCTTAAGATCCAACTAGAGGTCCCAACCACTTGCAGTCAAAGAGAATTTGATACTTCCCCTCCAAAAGTTGAAGAAAATAATCCCAGTAAGCCAACTGGGATATCAGTCCTCAGAACTGTATTTGCTCATTCAAGATCCATTGACAATACTTTAGATACAGTACCCCCTTTATTGCTTAAAGCACAGTGACACTTCTAAGTGGCAAATTATTGTCTGAAAAAAAATCAGTAGTGGATAAACTGGCACACAATACAAACCCTGATTACAAGGCCAAGGTGAGTGCAAAATGCAATCTAACTTTTACATTCCACTGTGCCCATCTCATTTTGAAAATCCTACAAAAAGTGTAGGAAATTGTTAACACTTTATTTCTATATCTTAAAGATGATATTTGAGTGGATAATTCACAGAAGGACTGCTGACCATAGGCTTTCATCTATTTTTTGCATGACTATGTACTCATATAGACAGAAATCTTTCCATAACATACTGAACAAGCTACTTCAACAGAATATTAACAAGCAGTAATGAGCAATATATGCAATTACCACAGAGAAATATGTAACTGAAGTTTGTTAGATGAAAGAAATGATTTTTTAATTCACAATTCTTACTCAGACAAAAGAAATTTATTTTACTTTCAATTTCCAAGATCCCTACACCTAATGTAAGGACTGCACTATAAATTATGATGTAAAAAGCAATAAAATACATGTATTGAGACTCTAAGGTATCTCAGTTGTCAGTGTACAAATTGACATCATGACACCATACCAGGAAAACCAGCACCTGGTCTTTAGAAGAATATTATGTGTTTGTATTAACATAAACTACAAGGCCATTTTTCAGGGTAAGAACACCTTGGTCCCAACTAGTGATCCAAATGCACTTGGCAGAAAATGAGTTCTTTACCAAGAAAGATTCATACTCACTATTAAAATAAAGTGGTGCATGCGTGCCTGCACAGACAAAAGCAGTCTCAGTTTATCATGTGAAAAGCAGTGGGCAACTTAGTGGATACAACAGGGAGTAAGAAAGGTTCTTTTGGGAGCAACCAGAAAGAAGACAGCCAGGCAGTCCAGCATCAGTACTTACGCATCATACCTCTGCAGTGCTGTCACTTTGTTCTTGTTCTTGTCAACTGTACCCGTAGACAATTGGAGAAAGTTGGGGTTTAGTTTGTATAATTCTTGCAGTAGTTTCTGTTCATATTCCTGGTGCTTACCCGCCTAAGACAAAACACAGTGAACAAGTACTTAATATTTTTTTCCAAGATTTAAAACCCCAAAATTATATAACTTAGGTATCTATATCCCAAAGCTAAGTAATTGAGCTTTAACAACTTAACAGGTAAATCCTGACAAACTCTAAGCAGTGACTCTCAATCTCAGCAGGTGTAATCTCAACAAATTTATAGCTTGTAAATACAGCCAAGTGATTTCTAGACAAACTAATAAACTTCTTTTGAGAGTTCTAAAGCAGAAAAATAGTTACAACCTTACTAGAATCTGCTCTACAGTTCTAATCAAGAGCTTCACAATATACTTACTAAATCACAGAATCGTCAGGGTTGGAAAGGACCTTAAGATCATCTAGTTCCAACCTCCCTGCCATGGCCAGGGACAACTCCCACTAAACCATACCACCCAAGGCTCTGTCCAACCTGGCCTTGAACACTGTTCCACTCTCACAGTAAAGAGCTTGTCTCTAATAAAAAGGTATCACGAACAGCTAAATCTCCCAGGCAGGCTGCATTTGATATGTCAAGCATGCTAAGCTTTTCAAAAGATGGGAAGGAGCAAAGAGTATCTTAAACCAGAAGTTGCAAAATGGTGGTCATTTTATATTAGTTTAATAAAACCTGCTGAGGTGGTCTGAGTGTGAACTATCAAGTGACAGCGTATATTCTGAGAAATAACTGATAAATTATTATTTTTAATAACTTAAAAATTGAAATAGTCTTAACTCAATTAATTAATGAGAGCAATTTCTTGCTTTCATAAATTGAGGAGTATTTTTCAGTCTGGTTTATCTGAAATGTTCTGGGGCTAAATATCTAAGACAAAACCAGCAAGATCCACCCTCCTCAACACTTAAAGTGAGATCTAAAATAAAATCAAGATGAACATTTTTGTAGGTTGTTACACTACTCCAACAAAAGAACTACTGTTTGCAAGTTAAGTATTATAATGAGCAGAATCAAGATACAAAACAGTATAAACTCTTCTTTAAAAGCATTACTTGCTTTAAAAAAAATTAATAGGAATAGCTGACAAAACTCAAAAGAACAGTAGTGATGAGAAACTAGATTCCCTTATGGGCTCCTTTAGAAAGGCAGTTGCATAACCCATTCAAACACTATAAATATCTCAAGTTTTTCTCTACTTCGTTTCCAGTTTTCCATTACTGACTGATTCAGAACATGTCTCCAAGTAGTCAACCTACACAACCCTCAAAAAAAGACACTGAAACATCCAGGGGACGCACCATCTTAACCAACCCTGTCAGTGTCTACAACCAAGCTACTATCTACAGTAGAAAAAAGTGTGGTTCTAGAGTATAGTTCACCTAAATGCAAAGTTCACAATATATACTGTACCATGGAAATGCATCTTTCACCATCCACTATGAATGGAATATAAGCAACTAGCTCAGATGCACAGATCTGCACTGCAAACATTAAGCAGCCAAGTAACCAACACCTTCCTAGATATCTCATCTTGCTTATGACTTCAATGGCAAAAGACTGAAAATCAGGCTACTCCTGAGCTCACTTACATGTCACATAAATGTAACAAAGATACAAGATTAAAAACCTATATAGGAGCTTACAATAACTGCGCTTTATTTATGACAAGCAGCCCAGAGCCCAAACTTAGCATCTCCAACCTACACTAACCCTAAACTCCCAACCTCACTTTCAGAGACCTCCTGGAGTTCTACCAGTTCTTTTCAGTTTGTCACAATGTTGAGTTCTGTTAGGAATTACTGAGCCTAGAACCCAAGTTTATACATTAACAATTCTATTTTTCCTAAATAATCAAGGTTTGTGACAATGAACAGTCAACCTCATTAAATAAACCTGTAATTCACTGACACTAAGGCAAACTCCACAAAGCACCATACGCTCTTCAATAATTTCTAAAAAAGCAGTAAGAAATCAAGAAGAAAGTTTAAGAAACATAAGAAGGAACAAGAAAAGAAAATTCATTTAAGTCACCATGATCAAGAAGGATCCACTCAAGATTTCTAAAGGAACTCCTATACAGGGATGTGGGGTCTGGGAAGCTAGGGACCAGGTTAGAGAAGCTAAGGCCCGGTTATAATTAAACTTGGCTGGTGATGTTAAAGATAATAGGAAGCGATTTTATACGTACACTGAGAATAAAAGACAGACCAGTGACAACGCGGGCCCTCACTAGAAGCTATCAGGAGAACTGGCTACCCTGGATTTGGAGAAGGTTGAGGTTCTCAATGACTTCTTTGCCTCAGTCCTCACTGGCAAATGTCCTGACCACACCCCCCAAGTCTTAGAAAACAGATGCAGGGACTGTGAGAATGAAGACCTTGTGCCCACTGTAGGACAGGATCTGGTTTGAGATCATCTTAAGAATCTGAAAGCGCACAAGTCCATGGGACCAGATGAAATCCATTCACAGGTCCTGAAGGAGCTCGCAAATGAAGTTGCTAAGCCACTGTCCATCATATTTGAAAAATCATGGCAGTCAGGCGAAGTTCCCGACAACTGGAAAAAGGGAAATATAACCCCCATTTTCAAGAACGGGAAAATGGATGACTGTCGTGGTTTAAAATCCTCATGCAGCCCGCTCACTCAATCCCCCCCTCTTTCTTCCCCCAGTCCTGGGGGTGGATGGGGAGGAGAATCGAAAGAATGCAACTCCCACAGGCTGAGATAAGAACAGTTTAGTAACTAAGGTGTAACACAAACCACTTCTGCTACCACAAATAATAATAATGACAAGAGAAACACAAAGGAAAAGAATACAATTGTTCACCACCTATACCCAGCCCAACCAAGCAGTGCACCCCCACTCTTCTGGGTCTCTGCTCTCCTTTTTTACATCCTGGGCATGATGTGCTGCAGTATGGAATACCTCTTTGGTCAGTTTGGGTCAGCTGTCCTGTCTCTGCTTCATCCCATCTTCCCCTCCTCCCTGGCAGAGCATGAGGCCCTTGGTCAGACCAAAACATTACCAAGCAGTAATTGAAAACACTGGTGTTATCAGCGCAGTTCCCAGGCCAAAAGTCAAAAATACTGCACTGCACCAGCTACCAAGGAGAGAAATGACTGCTACTGTTGAATCCCGGACAATGACCTAGGGAACTACAGACCAGTCAGCCTCACCTCTGTGCCTGGAAAAATCTTGGAGCAGATTCTCCTGAAAGGCATGCTAAGGTAGCACATGAAAAGGAACAAGGTGCTTGGTGACAGACAGCATGGCTTCACCCCAGAGGAAATCCTGCCTGACCACTTCGGTGGCCTTCTATGATGGGGCTACAGAACTGAGGGACAGTTGCTGTCATCTACCTGAACTTGTGCAAAATATCTGACACTGTCCCACACGACATCCTTGTCTCTAAATTGGAGAGACATCAATTTGATAGGTGGACCACTCAGTGGATACAGAACTGGCTGCACAGAAGCATGCAAAGAGTTGTGCTCAATGGCTCAATGTCCAGCTGGAGACCGGTAACGAGTGGTGTCCCTCAGGGATCAGTGTTGGGACTGATCTTTTGCAACATCTTTATCAGTGACATGGACAGTGGGATTGAGCGCGCCCTCAGAAAGTTTGCCAATGACACCAAGCTGTGCAGTTCGGCTGATACGCAGGACGGAATGAATGCTATCCAGAGGGACCTTGACTCACTTGTGAGGTGGGCTAATGCCAACCTGAGGACATTTAACCATGCCAAGTGCAAGGTCCCACACCTGGGTCAGAGCAATCCCAGGCACAGCTACAGGTTGGGCAGAGAAGAGATTCAGAGCAGCCC
>JASSUY010032436.1:0-21141 GCA_032466535.1 Forpus xanthops | reverse complement strand
GAGGGGCAGGATCACCTCCCTCCATCTGCTGGTCACACTCCTTTTGATGCAGCCAGGATACGGTTGGCTTTCTGGGCTGCAAGAGCACACTGCCGGCTCATGTTCATTTTCTCATCAACCAACACCCTCCAGTCCTTCTCCTCAGGGCTGCTCCGAATCTCATCTCTGCCCAACCTGTAGCTGTGCCTGGGATTGCTTCCACCCAGGTGTAGGATCTTGCACTTGGCATGGTTAAACGTCATCAAGTTGGCATCAGACCATCTCACAAGTGTGTCAAGGTCCCTCTGGATGGCATTCCTTCCCTCCAACGTATCAACCGAGCCGCAGAGCTGTGTGTCATCGGCAAACTTGCAGAGGGCACACTCAATCTCACTGTCCATGTCACTGACAAAGATGTTGAACATCTGAGTCTGTCTATTCTGATGTCTTCCATTGACCCTACTCCACTGCATGAATCACCAAACCACCCTCAATACTCCTCTGGGGCTAGTCTGTCTTCCCAGTAGACTTTTATGAGACCACCCTTCACAAAAGTCCTGCACCTCTTAATTTCAGGCCAGCACCCATTCAATGACTCCTCCGACCTGCCATGCCCTTATTTTCAGATGAGATCTAATCATTCAATAATGAGGGTTTCTTCTCTTTGGTTGTATAACCTTGTGTAACCCAAAGGTGAAGGTGCATAACAATGCCTGTGTCATCTAGACAAGCATATGCAACTGCCCAGAGCATTAAGTGAACAGGAAGATAAGAAGATCAAACAAATCAACAAACTAAAAAAACAACCCAAACCCAAAAGCTAGTAAAAACGATAATCCTTTTCCTCAAAAAAACTGGGTAAAAGTGATTTTTCCATTCTGGGAAAGCGTGCAGTGCAAAAAAATCCACTTTAAGCATACTAAGAAATTGCAGGTTTTCATGAAAAACACTGGAAATAAGTCCTACGTATTCAAAAGCCTGGACATCAGAGTACACATGTTAGGAATGAAGAGTTTAACAGCACCAGCCTCTGGCCAACGAAAGGTTAATGCTGTAATCTGGAATCTAGAAGGAGGTTATGAAATAGTACAACGTACAAATCTAAGTAGAAGTTTATGGAGTCCATGTGAAATGCCCCTGCCTGGAATATCCTGACTTTGGAAATAAGCAAAGCAAGCAGGAAGTCTCTGTGTGCATGCGAATGTCTGTGTACATCATACGCATATCGACATGTATATATTTTTGTATATGTAAGAGGATTAGCAATAAATAACTAAACTATGAGATTTTTTTCAGAAGGAATTATTCAATTAGCAAAGATGCATGCTTAAGCAGTAATATTGTTATTTACTGGTTATTTATGACAGCCTAATCATTGCATGAATGGCTTTTAGGAATAAATGGGCGGGTACCCACCTGTCCAAGTTATTCATGATGAGTTAGGAAAGAAAACATATACACACACATACACCCAATACAGATTCCCTTTAGACTCCTGTGTCTGGCATATCTCCTGCTACCAGTCAAGCTATGCAGTCAGCTTATGTCAGTAGATGCCGTCTCAGTTTATGCCCCTGGGGGCAGAAGCAACCAACTAAGTGTGAATAGCAACTGATCAAGGAAAAGGCTGGGGACATGGGCGACCTAAGCTAAAATCTTCAGACTTAATCCCAAGTCTCCTGTAACCACAAGGATAGCCTGATCCATCTGTCTCCTGACTCCTTTTGAGGTTATTTTCTCTCTCATGCTGAAACTCAAAGTCTTTCTAAAAGCATCTTTCATAATGTATCAACCTATAATGCCACCCTGAGATCCAAACCTGAACAGTCTCTGGTCATGCCTCCATGACCACAGAGATTCTTGCACTCCTTAGGTGTCCCTACCTAACCATGGTTGGACTGACACCAGCATGCCAACTTCCAAGGCTCTACTGGTTGATTTAAATGTGGCAAGGGCCTGCCAAGGGCAATCCCCCAGAAATCTGCATAGTGACAAATCTGCACGTGCTGGCAGATTCATCCACTGTCAGCGGATACAGGCAAGTTTGGTGTCTGAGGGCCCTCCCAGAAACTTTACCCATCTGCAGTGCAGGCACTGCTACATGAGCTTCCTTTGCATTCAGGGGGCACCTCTTAAAACTTCCAGTGCATCTCTAAATAGGAGTCCTGCATGGGCTGGATAAAGCAAATCCTTATTCTTATCCAAACTATGAAACAACCAAGAGTGACTGGCAGAGATGAAGATGTTTAAAGTTGAGTGAGAGGAGTCCCTTCATGGGGGCTGTGCACACATAACCCAGGGAGGTGCAGACTCAGTCAAGCCATCAAGGCCCTCGCTGGGAGGTCAGGTCCATCCACAGTGCTCTTGCAAACCTGTGGCACTGAGCCCCAGTTACCAGAGCTGGGGAAAGGTGGGTTTAGAGGGAACTCAGGGCTATGTAGTTTGTATGTATGTGGTATAGAAACAACATGACACAAAGACCTTGCATCAAAACACCCTGGAATCAGCTTTCTGGAGAGAGGCTTGTTTCCACAGAGCTAGCCCTGGTTGCAGTGCATGAAGGATGGACTAGCAAGAGAGCTAAGTAAGTGACTCACAATGAGTAACTTAGTAATTCTATGTTCTGTCTGCAGAACCTTCTGCAAGCAGAGAGGATCACCCATGGTCATTGACTTGAAATTAGTACTTGTGCATTCGGCAGTGGAAATTTGGCTTCTGCACAGTTCTCTACTGTTCACAAGCAGACCTAGGTGAGCCCAGTGCTTTTAGTCTTGGCCTGTGCAAACAATACTTCCCATGAGAAATAGGATCTCCTTATTTAAGTGCAACCAACGCAACACGCTACAATGGACTTGAGGTATACAGCAAAGTTTACTCCCAAGAATGTTTGATCAAAATGAAACAAGGGACTAAACAAGACCAAAGTAAATTCCCTTAAACAGTCAGGGGTACTTGCTTTCTATTATTTTTACCAGGATCTCTACAGCACAGAAAAAACTGGGTACAGAGTCCTAGACGGAGAATTACCCTTGTACTTCATCTACCCCTCCCACATCTCTCAGTTGCCTTTTCTCCTCCAAAGGACCTGAGATATAAAAGACAAATGGGGCACTGAGGCACACATCTACCTTCTGGTTGGCAGTTCCCCATGTATGCAACAGCAAGTGTCCCAGGGAAATTGCATAGGCTGAAGTCAGACATCAACACCCACTCGGCTGGCTGCAACACAAGCTTCCCCAGCTCTTTTCCAGCAAGACCCTTGCAGTCACCCAGCTCTCCCAGCAAATGTCCCCTGACCCAGACCATTCTTCTTTCCTCTTGTCTGTTCATCCAACCTCACCACAGCTCCCCTGAGTACAGGTCCCGGATCCCGCTGCTGCCAGGTAAGTATGTCAGTCCTGGGGAATGAGTGTCCTGCCCACAATGCCCAGGCCCTCCATGGGCCAAACCGTGGGGCACACTGTGATCAAAACCCCACAAGGCAGAACACCATGTAGCTTTCTCTGATTACCCTTGCATCTCATCTATCTGTGCTCCTCGAGGGACTCTCCTGCAGACAGCCTCACATCACGCAATGGAAGAAAAGTGCTTGCTCTTTGGGGCTTGGGCTTTTGGTGTCAAAGCTGCACTAAACTGCAGACCTGTCAAGGGCTGTGCCAAAACCAGGAGAACAGTATGAGGGTGTAGGCCTGGCCAGGATGGAAAAAAAACACCTACAAGGGGTTTAAGGAGGAATCACAATAGTGCCATGGTCCCATGTTTATGTCCATACATTTCTGCTTGTGTCAGAGGAAGGGGGATGATGCCTTCTCTGGCCAAGCGCACCAGCATGAAGGGAAGCAGGGCACAGGGATGGGGACAAGGTACCCACAGCTGATGTGCTGGGAAAGTAGAAACCACCAGCCAAGACCCTGGAGCAGGGAGGGCTGCAGCCCCTTTGCCATGCCAACTCCCCTGCTAGCTACCCCTTCCTTCTTACCTCCCTGCAAGGAAAGGGCTTATTGAGCTGGGACATGGACTGCTTCTTTGTGACCATGGGTCAACCCCTGCACACACAGCTTGGTGACCAACTCCCCAGGTCTGCACAGACAGCCACCACCAGAAAGCAGGGAGCAGGAAACAGAGCTGAAATCCCACTTTCGCAGGATATTGATTTTGCAATAATAAGCCCCTTTGCCTCCCTCAGCCCCAGGAAAATCTCTTAAGAGCATTAGCAAATGAATAATCCATGCCATCTACTCAGCATTTTCAGCACAAGCTCAAGCACAGTTATTTTGTCCCTAGGATTTTGCTGATCCCGTTCATTTCCCAGCACATATGACAAGACTTAGCCACCACTGGCCCTATGCTGAAGGCCATGCCTGCAGCACTTTCTTGGTCCACAGCTATTTAGCATCGGGATACACACAGCAGTGGGCAGGGGGACAGGGCACTGCCTTTGGCTCTTCCCACTGTCCTCCAGCCACCAGCAGTGGTGAGGCCAGCTCTTAAACCCAGCAGGAGCTATGCAGGCACCAGTCTTACCTCAGCAGAGGGGTCAGTCCAGGGTTGGTCCTATGCAATCAGGTGGGTGCATCCCCAGTATCCATAGGGTTGCCTGCACCCCAGCCCCTCGCTGCTAGGAGATGGCTAAGTTTGCACCCAGGTCATGCCCCAAGACCAGCTCCTTGTCAGGGTCACACTCTCACACAGCTGAGCCTGCCTCAGAGCTTACCTTCATTGCACAAATAGCAAAACCCCTGCAGTCAGAAGGGGAAGGGAAAACAACAGCAACATTCACAGATCTGGGGAGGATCCTCCCTCCTTGGCCCAAGGGAAGCCAAGGAAATCTCACTGTTTAAGAAGGATTAACCAGAGAAGAGAAGAAATTAAAGTAATTTCTGAGCAGGATCATTCTGAGTTATGGGCGGCTGAAACAGGCTTTCCTGGGAAAACAAGTAAATCCCGGGGAGAGAAGCCCAGAGAGGTACCAACACAGCCAAAACCAAAAGGGAATGCCTGAGAGACAGACGAACAGACAGAGAATTAAGGCATTCTCAGGTCCAAAGGCCCATGAAGGTGACAGAAAACATCTCTGCAAGTGCAAGGAGGGCTGGAGCACTGCTGAGCTGCCTCTGGCTTTACCAGAGGGGTAAAGGAGACCCACAGGGTGAAGGGAGCTCCCAGGGGCGCAAGGAGGGGAGAAGATAGACTTAGGAGGGGATGCTCCAGGAACCACCACAAAACACTGCGCATCACACAGGTGGTGGACCAGCCACTGGCTTCAGCACAGAGGCACTGCCTGCTCCAAAACACCTTGGTCTCAAGGGCTTGAGCAATGTAGGGCACCTTGCCTCTTCCTGGGTGCCCACAGAGACTAGGCAGATAGGTGCAGGTAAGACTAATCTACCACCCAGGAGGCAAGAAGTGGTCACTACAACAGCACCTCTATCTATAAAACATTATAAACCATCAGGGCTTGAAGTGACAAGCAGGGAGATGTTGGATAGAGGGAACCCCAAGGAAAAAGAAAACAGATTTCTCTGTGGTTCCCACAGTGGCAAAGCTGGCAGAGTTACTGCTATGAAACCTTTTGATTCCCACGGTTTATATCCCACTCCACTGCTGTTTACAGAAAAGCAGCCCTAGGCTCTGCCGGGAGGGAAGATGAGCATGGGAGGGTCTCAGCAGCAAGCTTGAATGTGGATTTTGGCAGATAGAGGAGAAGGAGGATGCCCAATTTGAAGCTGCAGCAGCCAGGGAGATAGTGAAAGCCAGTCCCTGCAGGAGGGATCTGTGAGAGGTGGATTCCAAGCACTTGCTGCTTCTCACTTGCCTTCCCATGCCTGGTTTCCCTGCAGAGCTTCTCAGCCAAGCAGCAAGACAGGGCTGGCAGTGCCAGGAGGCAGGATGTGGGGTTTGTGCCGACACAGAGCAGAAGCAAGCCCTGGGGGAAAAGCAGCTGCTAGCTTTGCTGCTCAGGGCTTAACGCCCTAAGAGCCCAGCTGACTCCTGCTCAGAAGCAAAGGGGAAACTGTAGGCACTCTGGCCGGCCAGGCACCTGATGATGCTGCATTTCCCCAAACCATGATGGGACAAAGGCTCAGAAAATGTATCGCCCTTTGCCTGCTGCCCTGGAGCTGCCTGAGCTTTGCCTGGAGTGATGCTGCTGTGCCCAGGACCGCCTCACCAGGGGCAGGACACATCAGAAAGGGGCTGTCCAGAGACACTGCCAACGGGACCTACTTGCACAGCAACATCTCAGGTACCTGAGCGAGTGATCACCCACCTCTCCCTCTGCTGGGCTGCCCCATTGTGGAGGCAGAGAGGGTGAAAGGTGGGGGACTTGTTGATGATAGCATTGTGGTGTTTTTCCTGGTGGGCATGGAGGCACATTGAGGGGGATGCAGGGCTTTGTGTGGTCCCCATGGCCACAGCAGCCTCTGTAGTCTGTGAGAGGTGCGTTGTGTCAGAGGAAAAGTTGCTGGGCACAGGGAGAAAATCTAACACTCGACTGTCTTCCTTTGAGAGTAAACTCCTCCTCCATGTTAGCCTCTATACATATCATGATGGACCAGCTTCTTGCCAAGGGCATGGGCACACTGAACACATCCTTGTCCCCAAAAGATGAGCTGGGACCCTTAGGTAGAGATGAGGATGGATACTCTTTAAAAGCACAGATGATCTCCAAGTGCTTGGGGTGATTATTTTTTCTTAATGCTCTTCCTAGAGCAGAGCACACACTGTTTTCCGGCAAGTGGGACACGGCACTGGGGCTGCTGTGGAGTGACCGCCTGCCCAGTGCAGGCAGAGGCACAGAGCAGTCCATGTCATACTACTGAGCCCTTCACCTTGCTAAACGTTTATGAACTATACGTAGTTTCCAAAACGTCTGCTGGGAACAGTCCCTGGACCACCCTACATCCAAACCACAGCAAGGAATTGTTGGGGAAGGGGCTATCCAGTGTCAGACAGTTTAACTGTACAACAGATCCAGTCCAGGCACCTGGGCAACCTCCTTGGCACTGCTGAATTTACTCATACAGACATCTCCACTAGCTGTTAACAATACCGGTAACCTAGAGAAAGTTGGATCTTACTCAACCTGGTTTGTTTCTTGTCAGCCCATCTGGAAGAGGAGCCTACACTGACTCAACAAACACAGAAGCAAACCAAACCTCTCTCACATATTGGCTTTACTGCTGTGCTCAGAATTTCCCTCAGAAGTTCCCTTTAAGCTCGATAAAGCACATTTCTGCTGGCAAGTTCCAAGCTTTCCTTAACTAGAGCTGATCAGAGGGTTTTCCTTTAATTCAGGATATTGGTACCTGTGATACCTGTTACACGAGAATGTATTCACCCACATTTTCTTGGCATGTGTTTGTATACCCAGGGATTTTCTGCAAGCACACTGTCAGACTGGTATTCCCTTCAGAGCCTGTCTCAGCCCTGGCTCTTGCCAGATACTAGCAGAAAAAAATAGCACGAAACATGCAAAGGGTGCAGTGCAAAAAGGATGATGTAGGTAGGATAACTGAGCAGCTCCGAATAGCTGTGGGAAGCAAATCAGGGAAAAAATACAGGCTGGGATGGAGAAAGTATCTTCCTATAGCACAGAATCGTATTTTCATTGCCTTGAGTTCCAGCCAACAATGGTCTCCCAGAATATTGGGGTATTTAAAAAATGCCTGACCTCTTCCTTTCCCTCCTAAGAGTTGCTCTCTGCACACTCTCCCCATCCTGCACCTTTCCAGTCCCACTTCTGTTCAGTAGCTGCTCACATTGCGGAGTTTGCAATTAGAAGACTCGTTCTCCAGATAAAGCCACCAGACTTCCTTACGTAGAATCATAGAATAGTTAGGGTTGGAAAAGACCTTAAGATCGCCAAGTTCCAACCCCCTGCCATGGGCAGGGACACCTCCCACTAAAGCACGCCACCCAAGGCTATGTCCAACCCGGCCTTGAACACCACCAGCAATGGAGCATTCACAACTTCCCTGGGCAATCCATTCCAGTGCCTCACCACCCTTACAGTAAAGAATTTCTTCCTTATATCCAACCTAAAAACATCTTTCCTTTAGGATTACACACACGCATAACAAATAAATTAGAGATTTGCAGGACCTGGAGGAGGGACACAGGGTACAGAAGCCTTCTCAGGATCATCACCAGCAGGGGCTTTGTCATCACCTGCACTTACTGTCTTCCCTTCTCCCCAGCACCATGCACAGCACTCGTCCCACCGCGCTATGGATTCTACTATGTGGACAGAGGCTCGGGTGTCTCCCTGGGCTCGGTGCTCGTGTACTGGTGCCAGGATGGGTACCAGCTGGTGGGCAGCCAGAGGCTGTCCTGCCTCTTCCGGGACAGCGCTTCTTCCTGGAGCCACCCTCCGCCCCGCTGTCAGGGTAAGGAGCTGCTCACAGGGTCTCGGGGTGTGGTGATCACCACCCCATCACTAACTCGGGAGAGGAGGCACAGGAGCTGGTATCAGGGTGTCCTTGCTCTGGTCAAGCAAGTGAGGGCAGGGGGAGGAGCTGGGGTGCTCCTGCTACCCCAAAAGGAGACAGCAGAGGTCCAGCTTGTTCTGTGGTTGTCAGCACAGGTGATGTGCTGTGATTCAGGGGGGTCCCTGCAGCAGCACTTCATGGGCTAAATAAGGTGAGGGGCTGCCAAAGGGTGAATTCACCTGTCAATAGCATAGTAAATGATCAGGTTTTCTCTCACTCCCAGTAACTGGTACAGGCAGCACTGAGTTGGTACCTGGTACTGGCTGATACCTGAATCCGGGTGCCAGGCACAGCGACTACAGGGCGCAGCTAAAACTTTCAATAGGAGGAAAGCTGGACTTCCAATTAACCCAGCACATTCTGTTTATGAAAGCACACACAGAACAAATCTTGGTTGCAAATGGCCCTTACATTTGTTGTGGCGCCAGTTCATTGAAAACAAATAAGCTTTGTTCCTTCAACATTAAGCTATCGCTTTAAAAGCTTTCTCTCACACACTGCATACTATGCGTACACTTTAAATAACTTCAGGAAAACTGTCCACAAGAAAGCTATATATTTTTGCAGCATAAGCAAAAACACTTAAGTTGTAAATGCTTATGTAGCTTATGTGTGAATTGTATTGCTCATGCTGGGAATCAGAGTTGGGGCTCTTTCAGAAACAGCTAATAGGCAAACCTGTGGTGCGAGAGCTGGCTAAAAAGAGTTAGTAAAGCTTGCCTTTTGCTGCTTCTCTCTCACTTGCTTGAGAAATACCATCTCTATCATTTGCTCAAAATATGCAAATCCATTTTGAACAGGTAGCATCTCAAAATTAGAAACCAAAGTGCTTCAACCATAGGACACCTGCACAGGCACTTCAGCTCAGAAGCACTCCAGGCAGCTCGCCCTTTAAAGACCAGAACAGAAATGAAGCAATTCATCTCAATTCAGAGCTGTAAAACCTGGTGATACACAATCAGTTGCTGTCTGAAGTTCATAAAAGTAAGCATTGCAAAACAAAAGCAATGAACTTTGTTGCCATAGGTTACAAATGCTTCTGTAGTTAAACCACTCCTAATGCTCAGTAGCAACATTTGCCTTCTCAGCTGTAGTTTGTGCACTGTTGAATACAGAAGCAACTTGGGGGAACCAAAAACCCCTGCAAACTAAAAATCACACCCTGGGTTCCCTAGAATAGGGGGAGTTTAAGATGGCTTTAAGGAAAAAATCCCCATACACTTTTTCCCCTTAAAACAAAAAGCAGGTCTCCATAGTTTCAGATGTCTTAGTTGGGTTGTTTTGCAAGGATTGTAAGGTTGGGAACTGTTCATGTATTTTTTTTTACTTTGAAACCAAAACATACAATTTTTGCAGACATTTGTGAATTCTTTCATATTATTTTGCTCTTGGGATGGGAGCCACTTCCTTAAGTTTAGACACTGAAGATTCCTGTATGGTTTGATTCGGATGTAATTCATCTGCTCTTTCCAACACTGGTCTTGTGGCAGGTACAGATTGCACACTCGGATGGCTCATGCACCATCCAAGAAGATTCTGGCACAGGTTGCCCAAAGAAGCTGTGGCTGCCCCATCCCTGGCAGCGTTCAAGGCCAGGCTGGATGGGGTACAGAGCAACCTGGTCTAGTGCAAGGTTCCCCTGCCTGCGGCAGGGGGTTGGGACTGGATGAGCTTCTAGATCCCTTCCTACCAAACCTTTCTATGACTCTACGACTGCACTCAAAGTTTCCAATTTATCAATTTTTAAATTTCACAAGCCCATTTTTCCTTCAAATACTCATGCTTCCTTCTTTTTCCCCATTTTCCCCCTTTTCCACTTTTGTTCCCTTTTAACTTTTTGCTTGTCTTTTTTTTCTTCACTTTTATTCCCTTTTCCACTTACTCCCTTTCCACTCTTTTTCCACTCTTATTCCCCCTTTTCCACTCTTTCCCCCTTTCCCACACTTCCCCCTTCTCCACTTTATTTCTCCCTTTCAACTTTTTCCCTATCCCTCTCCCCAAGCAACAGACAACCAGAAACACACATTCCATTAAAAAAATAACCACCAAGAGCAAGGCTACCACCATTTCTTTTTCATCGAGTTTCATTCCTCCTCCCTTTGCGCTTCACCCAAGCTGCATCCAACACCGTACGTTTCCTGTCCTATGTGACTATTTCACTTCAATTACCTGAAGAAAATACTAACTCTTACTGTGATTTTGGGGATTCTCCCCCTCACGCACACACCCATTGGCTTTTGTCTTTATGGAGCAGTCTTTAAATGCTTCTTCCTAAAAACGATGCCCTGAAGTGTAATTTAGAAGGGGGAAAAAGGCCGGTGCGGGGGGATGTGCAATGCCCGCTCTGCCCTGTTCCCATGGGCCCATCCTGATCTCTCCCCGCAGCCACCCTGCAGCCCCCAGGCACTGTCTCCCGTGCTGCGGTGGCCGCGTCGCTGCTCAGCGGAGCTGTTATCCTGGTGCTGTCCATCTCCTTCGCCGTCTGCTGCTGGAGGGACAGGGCGAGGAGGAGGCGCAGGGGGTGAGTACGGACGTGGGGCAACTGAGGGGGTCACATCTGAAACCAGATGCAGATTGGCACAGTCATGGCTCCAAAGTGATGGTGTGTTTGGCACTGATGGGGAAGATGGGTTTTGGAAGGGGTAGTGGCCCCATGGATGAGGGATGCAGTGGGTGATTGCAGAGATGGGTCCAGCAAGGGATGCTGTTAGCTTGGTGATTGACAAAAAGCTCTCCAGAACAGAGGAAGGGAACAGACATGGAGGATAGTGAGCAGGAACCGCCCTGACACTTTGTGTGCACAGACCAAGGTGGGAAATTTTGTATGCAGTTCTGGTGTCCTCAACATAATGGAATGGGTTTCCCAGGGAAGTTGTGAATGCTCCATCCCTGGCGGTGTTCAAGGCCGGGTTGGACATAGCCTTGGGTGACATGGTTTAGTGGGAGGTGTCCCTGCTCATGGGAGGGGGGTTGGAACTAGATGATCTTAAGGTCCTTTCCAACCCTAATTATTCTATGATTCTAAATAAGGAGCATAATCCTCAGGGAGAGAAGCAGGTGAGGAGCAGAGCCACCAGCCAGGACCATTCTCACAGAGCAGCAGCACTGCCCTGTTTTCCCACCCTAAGGTCCAGTGGGACCCCTTGTTTTTGCCAATGTTCATGTCCTGATCAAGTGATGGCAGCAAAAGGGACCATGCAGGAGCCTACCTGGGGATGTGGCTTTAACAGAGAGCCTAACTCCTTGTTATAAGCACACAAGAACAATGAGTAAAAAACTGTGTAAGAAACATCTCAATCTCCCAGCAGGCACCAGCCAGACCTGTTCCCACTGTCCTGCTCTTCCCCAGTCTGGCCGGTGCACCACCAACACCCCTTTTTTGCAGGGCTGAAACAGCTTTGGTGCTTTCCTTTTGGTGCTTTGCCCGGGGAGCAGAGGAAGGAGATCAAAACCATGGGATAACAACTTTGGTTCAGGATGCAAACATGCCAAATCTGCCTGGGGGGGGGGTAAATGAAAACAACCGGCCTCCAACCTGCAAAGAAAGCATCTGTATCTCTCTCCACCTTGCAGGCAGCAGCAGCAGCACAGGAGGAAAGCCAGAGGAGGATGGAAACATGAACACTCCACTCCTGATAGGGCAAGGAAGGCTTTTGGGAGACTGAAACACTACCACCGGCGCGATTACCACCTTTCAGCCCTTGCCAGCTCCGTGTTCCCAGGGGCACTGGCAGGATGCAATAACCTGGCTTTCCAAAGGTACTGCTCAGCCCTGGGGCTGGCACTGCCCCCCAGCTCCTCACAGAAGCCCAAGGGCTGCTCCCAGTCTCCCCAGAGGCAGGAGCGGCCAAGTGTAAGAGCCCACATCAGTTAGGCAGTCACTGCCCTGCCTCACCCTCTTATGCACTCCCCATCTAGCACCTAACAGCAATGAAACCCTTGCATAACCCTCTTTTCAAGGGGGACTTGAACCAGAGGACCAGGGCTCCCCTTTGCCCTGCCTCAGCATCCCCTGGGTGGGCTGTGGGCTCCCTGCAGTGCTGCAGCCCCATTTCACCTCTCCCTCTTGCCTTTACCAGCTGCCCTGAAAGCCCATCGAAGCTGTCCCTGCAGAGCTGGCACCCCGCAGTGCAGGTCCTGCCCCGGCTGGCATCACCCAGCTATGCCCTGCCCAGGCAGCTGCACCACAGCATCCTGCCACCCATCCTGCCCAGCGGGCCCAGGGACCTGCTGCCCTTCTACCACAGAAGCCTTGAGGAGCACCAGCAAATTTGGGAGTCCGGTCTGAAAATTTAAACTGCTGTTTGACCTTCTTTTTTTGTTTCCTTTTCTCTTTTAACACCATCAATTCCTTGAAACTCCGCAGAGCTCAGGGAAAATCTCGTAAGAGCCAGTTACTGCACCCAGATTTTCAAATGGAGATTTGATGTGTTATATTGAAAGGCTTTTTTTGATATAATCCTTCTATTTCCCACCATGTCCAGAAATGCACATCTCAAACAAGAGTGCCTGGGACAAGCCTCTTAATTCATCATTAAGATGTGAGATGCATAAAGCCATGCCTGAGCAGCTCCAGCTTAACTCACAGGCTGAGCATGTGCAGACTTTCAGGTTTTAAACACAAGGGCCTGATTTTCTGTTTACAGCTCTTTCGAAGGCTGGAAGTGAAGACAGCCAGTTACCAGGAGCAAGGAATCTATGTCATTACATAATTGGAAGCATTTACAATTCACTGCACTTGAATGCAGGCTGAGGTTTAAAGGTGGGGGATTTTTGCTGTTCAGAATTTACCTTATCCTCCTATTTCTACAATCTTACACTTGCAGGAGGCAGTGGCAAGTGTGCAAAGAGAGCCAGCCAAGACAAAAATATGAACTTATCTGGAAGTTGTGGCCGTCCCATCCCTGGCAGTGATCAAGGCCAGGCTGGATGGTGCTTGGAGCAACCTGGTCTAGTAGAAGCTGTCCCTGCCAGCCCATGGCAGGGGGTTAGAACTGGATGAGCTTTAAGGAGCGTTCCAACCAAAACCATTCTGCAATTTCTATGACACAGCACATCTGAAGGGAAAAAAAAATTCAACCCAATCCAAAGACAAAAGCCCCAAAACAACCAAAATCCAAGCCAACAAAAGAGCAACCACCAAAACTTGAAGGTTTACATCCCTTCTCCCCTGCCTCAGAAATTCACATCAGGTGTATCAAACCTACAGCAGTACCCAAAGCGCTACCCTAAGTGTCATGATTTGCATTTAGAGATCAATGACACACTTAATTCTGTCCAGGATTTCCTGGGGGGAAATAGAGGAGCATGCTCCGGGCAGCACATGCAGAGCCTGGTCAAGGAGGTTCAGGACAGCTCAGCCCCCGTTTGCACCACAAGACAAACCTCTACCTGTGCAGCACACAGGACTCATCGAATAACATGGCATCATGTGTGCACAGAGACGCTGTTCATACCTCTGGAGGCATTACAGTTTTAGAAGAGGTGCTAGCAGCCCCAGGAGCTGCTGCGTGCATGGGGCAGGGAATGGGAATGAGCACCCAGGATGTGAACCCCAGCATCACCTGCCATCCAGTGCTCAAGGATGCAAATTGTGATACTCAAACCTGCTAGCAAGGCAAGGAGTTTGTCTGCCAACTACATTTCTATCCACATTTGCATCACGTTTCAAGGAATAAAAGCCTTAGAAGACACAAGGTAGTATGTTCCTGTGATAAGGCAAAACATACTAGTGGACATGCGGTAACCACTTCTGCCTGGAAAAAGTGCTGGAGACATTGTTTTTCTATTTCTAATAATAATAAAGGAAGCTCTCCCCATTCCACCTCCTATGTCTTTTTTTCACATCAGCAATGTATGGAAGTCTGCTCTAGGTGCTGGGTTTCAAGAGGCACGGAGCAGACAGCAAAGCTTTTACAGATTCCTAGCAAAAGATAGCAATGCTCACAGCAGCCGTTTACCAGCAACAGCATCACAAGAAGGAAAAACCTTTTCATCCTCCTAAGACAACTTAAGTTGTAGAAAGGACAGGAAAACCAGGACCTTGCCTTCTGCTCACGTCCTAACCTTAACTTTAGGTCCTTTCCAACTCTATCTATTCTATGATTCTATTCTACGATTCTACCTTTCTGTCCTCCCTCTTTTTCCAGCCAAGTCTAACACACAGGGAGGGGAATAATCCTTCTTCAAGGTAAGATGCTCTTTGGTCCCCTCCCAGCTGCTCAAGAGACTGCCCAGACAACTTGTGGGAATGATGCTCTGCATGCAGACGCCAGCCATGGATTCAGACTCAAGCCCTATGGGCGTTCTGGGCTCTGGCGAGTGTGACATACCCACATACCACTATTCCACTTCTGTCCCACCAAACCAGGTTTCATGGCCAGGAATTCAGCCCAGGACCAGCCCTGGGAACAACACTGCCCAATGTCTTGTTCATGTAGGAAGAAGTTGTCTTGATAAGAGACAAAATCAGGGAAAAAACCAAGGGAAACTGAAAAAGATGGGAATGGGACTTTCCCTTCTCTGTTCCTCTCCCTTGTCATGCTTTAAGGAATAAATAAAGCCTCGCTATGATTTCCCCTCTTTCCAAGGAGATTTTTTTTATTAAAAAAATAAATCATCTAGGACACAGAATTTTTGAGTGAAGCTTTAGAACCAAACATGGGATGCTTTTGCTGCATGAGATGAGACCAACACCTGCTCTCACTGCAAACTGAAATGACACACGCTTTAAACACAAAAATCTTGGCCAAACATGCCCACAAAGGTGCTGATTTTGAGACTTCACAACAAAACATTAACATTTTCCATAAATCACCTGACACCATGGCTTCACACACGGTGCCAGCTGTCAACTCGAAACAAGCATCATACACAACTGATAACTGAAAACATATTTACTTGACAAAATAGAGACGTTTCCGTGCTGTAACCTTTTCCTGACTTCCTGGGGATGTTTTGGGGATGCAAACTTTAGCTTCCTACCACAAAAATTTGACTCCAAAACCTTGTCAGACATAGCCATGTTCCTCCAGCAGAGAGGAGCACAGCCAGGTCTTCCTCCAAAGTCACCTCAAGCTTGCAGGAGGCTAAAACCAACAGAAGAAAGGTGGATTAAGGGCAGGAAGCCCAACTCTACCACAGTTTCCCTACATCGCCCTTAGTTCCTTCTCTTGGACCAGCCTGTCAAAGAGCAGAGTGAAAACTGTGAAGAGCCACATTCAGCTTCAGCCTGGGAAGGCACCATTAGGAAGGCACCAAGCAACACTGCTTGTGTTTATCTGCCAAAGAGGAAGGAGAATGAAGGTAACCATGTAGAAGCTGTAAGTAATTTGTAAACAGGAAGAAAGCAACCTCACAAGTTTATATCCCACACATTCTCACTACATTACTCAGCAATTCCTGTTAAGAGCCACTATCTACTCAACTGTTCTTCACATGAGGTGCTGCTCTTCCCCACCGGTTCCCTCCCCTGCAGACTACCAGAGAAACTCATCTTCTCCAGGATAGGGAAGGGAGTTTCCAGTTGTGTCAGATGCTGGCTTCCCCAGAGAGAAGCTGAAGCTCCAAAAAGTTTAGTTATAATGTCTTATATACAACATCAAATGCAATACCCAATTATGCAACACATCATATATCACATTTCTACTTATTTCTTATTTAAATTGTATACATGCAATATCCAACAGAAAGGTGGGCTCTAGAACCAGAGGAAACCGTTTGAAGATGGACAGATAGCTGCAAGGTCAGCTCACTGCAGCTCTGCTCCAGGCAAACCGTACAATCAGTCACTTTCTGCTCAGTGTCTGAACAAAGAAAAAGCACCCTTTGTAAAACCAGGATTTTGGGATTTTAAACTTCAGACTCCACACCGGAAACCTCACTCATCCCACAAGCTCAACCAGAAAGAGCTGAACAAGTTCTGGTGACGGCTTTACATTCTTCACTGAAGGTCAACATACCACCCTCCTAGGACTGTGAGCACTAACAGAAGAGGTTTCAGATCCACTCTAAAGATACGGACAAGGTTAATGCTGGGACTTGTAACATTCAAATGCTAAAGCCATGAAACTCCAAAAAGGTATTAACTGCGAACTTGAACAGAATAGCCACCTTTCACCAGTACAAGCTTTCTGGACTACCACTTTGAGTGCTGCTGTGCTGGTAGAAAGAAGAGAGCAAGCTGAGCAAGCCCCAGCCTCTCCCCAGGCATCTATGGGATGGAGAGGTATTTGGCAAATTCGTAAGTCTGAGGACTGGGGGAGATAAAGAGCAGTCTCACAGGAGAAAGCAACAGTAAATGTGCCATGACTGTATCCCACTGCAACACTCCACCTCAAATGTGCTGCAGGAGATGGGCTCCTCATGACTACCACGGGTCAGGCAGACCGCTATTCCATCAGCTTTAGATTAACAATGACCTTTCTATGCTGATTTCCTGATACAACCAATCTCTGTTCAAATTCCACACCCAGTCTCACAGCATCAGACCACTCTAAACACGTGCTTTTCATCAACAAAGCTGGTAAACACATCTGTTGCTGCCAGGATCACCCAACTGACCTCAAACCTTCACAGTGGAGCAGTTCAGATTCCTGCATCCCTACAAGTCACCCTAGCTCCCTGTACTCACATGGCAAGAACTTCATTTGACCATTGCCATCTCAGGAGCCTTCACTTTACCACATAAAGCAGTAAGCTTAGGGGAAAGGCAAACCACGGAAAGATAGGGAGATGAAGATCCTGCTCATATACAGTGACCTTTCATGTAGACCAGAGCATAATGAGGCTACACCATTTCTTACAATTGGAACCCAATGCTATGATGACACTTCACCTTCTTCCTTTTTAGGAGCTTCATTTACAGTCACAACCATAAACAAAGGAAGACCAAAGAGCTGTTTCCCATCAGTGGAACATCCCAGGGTAGGGAGAAAGATGCTGGGGTTTGGGTGAAGAGGAAGGCACACAAGCTCTTACAGTTACTACATCCACATGTAGCTAGAACAAATGATAATTAGTGAAGTTGAAGGCACCCCTATGGCTAGCTGTATAGGCACACGCTGCTGCAATATGTAAAGCAACAACTATTCTTAAAGTACGGATTCAAGTCAACAAGCACTTCACATTATTTTCTTTAACTCTGCTAAAAATATACACCACTGGTAGCTGGACTGGAGAAGAGTTCACTCCCCTAAAGGCGTTACGAGTACCTACAACTCCTTCAAACAGGGCTGGTTCCCTAACACTTCAAGCATCGTGCTGCCTCTCAGTGTTTCTTGACACACCTCAGTTATGAGCAGTAAGCTTTTATTCCAGCGCTACAGCTTTCACCAGAAGGAATCTGTCCCAGGAAATACAGCACTTGCTATGCAGTGGATTTAGGCATGCTGGAGACTAACACCAAGCCTAAGCTCCTTTGCAACTTAAGGCAACTTCCATATATCCTGAGAAGAGGGATGAACAAGAAGCACCTAGGTAATTGTTCTACAATCAAGTGTATTTTTCCAAGCTCCCTTGCAAGGGTGAGGTAGGAAATTGCTGCATGACCCCCTTCTCTCTTCCTTTGACTTCTTTGCTCAAGTAAAAAATCTCCACAGCAGGATAGCCAGCTCTAAAAACTGTAAAAACCCAAACCAAATAAAATCACAAAGCAAAAAACCAAAAACCCCAAAATCACCGCCACAAAAGCCAAAACAAAAGCAAACCACATCCCATAAGACAACCTAAACACACTGCATTTTTCTTACAATCCAACACCTTGAATGCCTATCATTAAACGAGCATCTTAGAGAAACAAAAGCAAAACAAGCGTTTTTGGACAAGAGAGTCTACGAGGGAGGGGAAGGAAAACGGAAGTTTGAAGTTCAGGAACTAGAATACAAACTCAACTTCATGATTAAAAATTGTCATGGAAATTGGTAATGGTGTTCCGAGTATGGTTAAAGCAGCCCTGTCTAGACACTGCATTTATAAGGGCACATACCTGCTCATGTTTGACTCACAAGGAGGAAGTGGGAGTTATAAAAGGAAGAAAAAAGAATTTATGCAGGGCTCTTCACCTTACCTAGAAGCTGTAATTCAGAAAAAGACTGTTCCCTTATTACACACTAAAAAGGAAAAGAAAATAAAAATAAATCTGGCAGCAGCCAAGAACCCTTAGGAGCAGTCCAGCACTGCTGGCCCCCAAATTACTACACTTAAACTAACAATTCTTTGGAAATGCAACACAACTTGTTGTACCAACATGCTCATGGCTAATAATGAGTAATAAATAACAATAAATCATGGCTCAATACACATTCATGTCCACTTTGGAGGAGTCCGGTCCATTCTTCTCCAATTTCATCTATACCAGACACCATCTACCAAATGTGTTGCGAATCCTAGGACATCAGCCTTTTAGTCAAGCACTGCTCTTTGTTTAAAAGCTGCAAGAGTCTCATATATAAAATAGCAACACACCATACACTGAGACAATCACATGGACAAAGCAGGCACAAGTGTGCTCCTTTCAGTAGCTGTTCCTGTACAGGATCTTTTGTCACAACAAAAGTCCATCAACAACAAGAAACCTCAGGAGAAACCAATAGAGCTCCATATGGTTCAACAGTGAATTACCAGCTTTGCTGCTGGGGGAGGGAGACATGCAGGAATTATCATCAAACAGTAGATAAAATGAAGGGAGGCAGAAGCTGCATCCCCACACAACATGAACTGATGCATTTTAATAACATCAATGTTACCCACAAAGAAGTCTCTCTGGGGGGCAGCACCATAAAGAGAAAAATCACTCTAGTTGTAAACCTTGGCCTGAAGGCTAAGAGTTTGTAAGACAACCACACAAGCTCTTGTATGGTTCGAACGAGCAGAAGAAGCCTGTTCTCTAGCGGTAGCAAGCCATGGAAGCAGGTTTCCCTCAAAACATCCTAAACTGTGATAGAGATAAATCAAAACCCAGTAAGCTTCAGGAATTGTTGTGACACATAGGAAACAGTTACAGCTGCTTTGGGAGGCTGGCTTATTTTCAGGGTCAGGAAGGGTACCCTTCTAAAACAGAAATGTTAAAGGTCAAAAAATGCCCATGTCTAACAAGTGAGGAAAGAGAGAAAAAAAGCCCCTTACAGCTTCACCAGCACCTCCAGCAGACTGTTCCTGCTGGGCTGCATCCCCAGTGGCAAGGCAGCAGCAGGCACTGCCATTAGAGAGGATATCACAAGTCTGCAGCACTTGTCCTTCCACCACCACCAGCTGGACTAGGGGATTGAGCAAGGGCTGACTGAGTGGCAGAACTGCTGTTTGCTTTGTAGGGGAATGCTGACATCAACGAGCGTGTGTATTGCCACAGGTAACCAGAGCACACCCACCGCTGATCTGCAGCAACCATGCCTGTCCAGAAACAGTACATGCAGTTCCTTAAAGACAGTAAATACAGTACTAAACATCAACACAGGTAAGAGAAGCGCAACAGCAGATAATTACCAACAAGTAATGTTTTACAAAGCAGAACATTGAAAGTAATTTTATGCAGATTTGACGACTGGTTCCCCTCTCCAGTGATTGATTCAGGACTTGCTCCCACTCCCTGGACTGTGGAAGGCCAGTGCCCCCATGCCCATTGGGTGCCCAAAGCTCCACAGTGGGAATTCCCATCCTTTTCCCTGCCAGCAGTAAATACTCAGGAGGGGACCCAGGCAGAACTATACAGCTAACACTGAGTGAGAAATCCTTCTGCACAGGCATCTCTAGGATTTCAGGGTCTCTGCCATCCTCGTGAGCACCATCAATGCAGTACCCCAATCACAAGGTTGCTGGTTTTAAATATATCTGGCTGGAAGCACAAGAGCTTGTTGGGGGCCTTCTGTGTGTAAGATTTCTTCATCTCCTGTTGTGCAGCGACAATATTTTACACCTTTAAAGCGAGGCTGCTGATGGAAACTGAAGCTGTAACTAGAATTTTCTGCCACACCTTCAGACACGTTATTGCATGCTATTTGTCCCAAGCTCCATGGCATTTAAATCAGAACATACAAGGTTTCATGGTTCAGATCTAAACAGATACCACCAATAAAGGTTAGAAACACACAGCCTCTAGCTATTGCCATAAGTGAAAACAACAATCCCTTTAAAAATGTAAAGACCGTATGCTTTTTCCACCCTCCAGTACACAAGTCCTCATGCAAAGCAGTATTCCCATGAAAAAAAGCATCTCCAGTCTAGACGAACAGGAAAAAAAACCTCATGCAATGACACAAGGTTTTACCAGATGCAGTCATTAAAACCTCAAATTTAAGAAAAAGGAAAAGCAGACACAAAGTCATCATCAAGTTTTCTGTTTTATTTAAGATTTTAGTTTTAATTCTGAAGAAAGAGGTACATTTCCTTGGTTTTAGTTTTAGCGTCAGGTTATAACCATGTTTATTTATCTGTTTCTTTTTTTCCTGTCTTTTCAATACTGCACAAACGTCCAGAAACTACAGGGTTAAGTAAAAGCTGCAGGCAGAGGAGGTCAGAGGTTGCTCCTGATGGTGATCATGTGGCCCCAATGCAGTGCTATCCCAGAGTGCCCTAATCAGGTGGATCTTTGTATTTAAAAAAAATGAAAATTAAAAAAAAAAAAAAAAAAAGAGAGACTAAACAGAGGAGACAGAAAGACTGAAGTAAATATCGCGTT